>CM045888.1:9148987-9201487 GCA_025169545.1 Anguilla japonica | reverse complement strand
TTGTCATATTGTTTTGTCCATTTTTGTATACGATACAAAATAGAATTTGTGCAAAATTTACCCACTGCGTTCTGCATTGTGTTTCATTGTTTCTTGTCTGCCTTTACAGACCGACTGATTTCAGAAAGGCTATAGAGTAGCCGCAGACAGTGCCAGCCCAGCTACCGCGGTGTACATCACACTGGAAAGTCAGACTTCATTCATGTAGTCCAGTACTTTTTTTTGTCCTCTGAAAAAAGGAATTTATTGGAAAAAAGTTAGAAAAATGCATGTAAACTTTTAAATGTCTTTTTTTTTTTTTTATATATTTGATTTGATTTATTTGCACTCATCATATAAAAATTACAAAATAGAACAGATCCATATAAATTGTAGTTCCCCTTCGTCAGCACTCTAGCCCGAAATCCAGTTTAGGGCTGTTGCCAATTTTTTGTTAAACCTCTCTGTCAATACAGCATTTGTGTAACCAACCTAACAGTGTGTTATGCTGATCTTGGGTAAACCTTCCAAAAGGAGTCCTGATGCTAGACCAGGGCTGCTTAGCTCCGGTCCTGGGGGGCTGGTCTGCCTGCTGGGTTTTTTTTCCCCACCCCCACTACCTTAGTTTTCTAACAGCTCTTAAAATACACTGGTTCACTCCTGTGCTTGAGTGCAGTAAAATCTTTAGGAAACTCTTGCAGCTGTAGCTGGTGCTCATACAAACGTCAGATCAAGATATGATTGAGCCAATTAAATAATTAAGAGCAGAAGTTGGCACAAAATACTGAAACGGATCAGCCCTGGTTGTGCACCAAATCACTTCCCTTCGCTCTGTTTAAGGTACACCCAAACTGGTGTCCATATTTAAGCCCATTCTGAAACTGCCATTACAGTCTGCCAGTAAAATATGAGAAGGGGCACCAAGACACTGAAGCGATTGCCCTGACAATTCCACATGCTGGAAGCTTGTTGGCAAATGTACACATTTTACCCAAACTGGTACTTGGGATGCTACCGTTTGAATAATGCCGGCTCACAGCAGTACCTCGTGCGGAGTTTCGATTGTGGACAGACTGCATAACCAGCAAGCAACCACAGCAAGTCACAAACACACACGACTTGCTTTAACCATTTTATTATCCACAGTTAACCAGTTACATTGGACAGGTTTAAGGTGTCTGCAGAGCAGCAGTTTTGAAGCACGGTCACGCAGACCAGTCCCTGCTGAAGCTAACACTGCCGCCGTGACCACAGCTTCAAGGGACGCACTTGGCGGCGGAGCGGTGAGACTGGAGACAAGTGACTGATGTTTAGATCGTAACCACGGTACAAATATTGATTCTTTACGTGCTTTAATGTATTCCGGCTTTTTAAAAAACTGAAATGCCTTTGATTTTACCCGCCACCCAAAAGAGAATGTTGCAACTATGGAGACTTTTTTCACCAAAAACGGTCTTTGATGGCATTCTGCATTATTTTGGATTTTATTGAATATGTCGTAGTTGGTAAAATCACGCCGAATGTATTTTGCGGTCAATTTATAAATTAAATGCGTTTAAGTACATGTAACCCATAGCGTCATATCTGTGGCTTCCGCTAAGTATTGTACCCTAACCCTTGTCACAGTTTTTGTAATGAATACCCTTTTTCGGCAGTCCTGTGTGAATGCAGCCTATCTCGCTCGAAGCGTCACATCTCGGTGTTTCAAGTTATCCATCTGCGTCCAGGTGAATGTAATCCACAACCGCCCAAATGTCTGTGCTTTCGCGTCCAGTTCATCTAGGACAGGGGCAAAGTGATAACGCTTTGCCTTTATTTTACTCAAGAATAAGGTGTTGCAACAAGTTGGTGTCAATCACAAACATACAGAATACACAGACTGAATCACGTGACTGTCCTCATCTGTGGTGTGTGCGTGTACCAGGGCAAACAGTACCACCCACATCAAGTCCGCTAGCAATCAAGCTAGTCCTCTATGGTCCGTGTCAAATCGGCATGGTCTTCCCCGAAACCGTCCTCTTGATAGCCGATGCTGCCAAGCCGCCAACGAATCGTATACCCTTGCTTCCGCCGGGGAGCAAAGCAACGACGTAGCCAACGATTGCGGCGACCTGAACAGCTGCACCAAGGGCTGTGAGCAGCGTGCTGTGGAGGCTTAGCGCCGCGTATAGCGTGCCTGCGAGGGAGCACAGATACACCGCAGCGCCCGGAGTCGGAGTCGTTATAAATTTGCTGGGTCCTCGCAACACAGCAGCGCCGAGGAGAGCGAAAACCGAGCCAAGAGACCACAGAAGAGCAAACTTCCGGGCTTTGAGGAGCAACAGAGGTGCGTAGAGAGCAGAGAGTCCGAAACAGAGCGCGGAGAGTAAAATGCATACTCCAAAAGCGACCAGTCGCTGCGAACGGCTCATGCCCGGCAGACACGGGTCAGGTTCAGAGGACCAGGGCCAGGAAAAGCCGGTGTTAGAACCTTGGGCCGTTCCGCCACCGTTGCTGTGACCCGAAAATGGACTCGACCAGCTCCCAAACCAGCTCCCGTTCACTGAGCCTGTTTCTTCACCCATGTCGACAACGGTATTTGAGCTGGACTGCGATGTCGTCTTTGAATTCCCTTTGGACTGTGCCAGGTATTCTTTAAGTTGTCTATTTATGTCGGCCATTGTTTTCGCACGGTTTTATATCACTTTTCTTATGGCGCGATTTGTTTGTGCCAGTTCATCGGCTAACTTCACTAACGTCAACTCGCAACAACAACAACGGGACTTACCAAAGTAACAGGAAGTTGAGAATGGGAAACGTCATATAGGCGACGGAAGCCGAGCAGGAAAAACCCCTGTATTAAAGGCATGTGACTCGGCAGCACCACCACGAGCCGCGGAAGAGGGATGCTTTTTGGTGTTACCAGGGCATATACTCTGTAGTTTCAAATAAACTGGAATATTAGGTCTGAGTAGCAATATTTCCTGATCACTGCACAGAATACCTTTGCTGAACAGAAACGTTATATATTTCATACTATCCCGGCCCTTTCATTTGAGAGGACACTGCAAAATCGGTATTAAAGACATCTTAAATACATTAGAGGGTTTTCATAGCCTTGGAGAACTTTTCGATTTCTCTTTCATACATTCAATACGATTAAACAAACTCGTAAGAAATACCATACCGCTTTAATCTACTCTCCCAGTTTTCCGATCCATTCGTTCAATTAGCGCCTAGTCGAATGTGCAACTTGTGACTAGGCGACCCTTTTCAGATATCGTCCATAGCATAGAAGCACTCCAGTGTTGACAAGGGGAAGTTTGTAGCGGCTTATGGTAAAGAGTGGCGAAGTGTCTATAATTATGCTCTTACCTCATTGGTCATTCGCCCCTAAAGCCTTTTCGGGGTTGTCTTACCGGCAGCTGTGTCTCTCTGAAATAATCGCCCGTGCACTGCAAGGGTCAAAAACAAAACCGCCACAAAAGCTGAACAGGACCAGGGGAGACAGAAACTAAAGAGGTACCAGGTCAGTAACAGGAAAGACAGCGCTAACACGTCGCCACTGTAATACATATTTATCAGCGAGACGCATACACACACACATGCAATGTAAGCAATGTCACAAGTCCTTTGAACTTGTCATGGTATGGTGTGTGTGTGTGTGTGTGTGTGTGTGTATGTTTGTGCGTATGTGTGTAAGAGAGAGAGAGGCTGTGGATAGACGTATAATAGTTATAGGCACCATGCACTGGGGGATCTATTGCGCGATGGGCTCATTTTGATTTATGCAGAATGTGATATGGCTGAACTGTAATAAAATGTTGAAATTGTTCTCACAGTATCATTTGTTGTGATTGTCACTTTTCATTTTTGTTGTGCCACTACCTTTAAAATATTTATTTCACAACAGAATTTCACTTGTTGTATTTTATTCCTCTTTAACACTAAACAAAATATGATATGTTTACTCAGGCTTAACAAATTAATGTTTTATTGCTTCGTTTCCACACAATCTTAAGTCAGTTTTATCTAAAAGACCACGCCTGAAGGGGGAAAAGCCCTTTTTGCGCTGTTGATGTCATCCAGCCCTTATTGTGACTTCTATCATTGTCTTGATGTTGTAGCTGTAATGCCTCCTGGTTTGACTTAGCATAGGTTAGGTCAGAGTAATTTTCACTGAATGAACTGGGCTTAATGTGTTCGTGGCTATGAATAACTGTATAAAATGAGTATCGTACCTTATCGGACCTGAGTTTTGTAGTTGCTTCCAATGACCTTTGGTGTGCACTTATTCTACGTCGCTTTGGATAAAAGCGCCTGCCCAATTGAATGTGATGTGATGATGTCACCCTGCAGCCGCCATGTCTGTCTCCAAGATCACGCCCACCCTGTTCCTGAGCAGTGCCGACGCGGCCCAGAACAGGGCCATGGTCTCCCGCAAGGGCATCACCCTGATCGTCAACGCCACCCTGGCGCACACCTGCCCCAGCTACCGGGGGGTGGAGTGCCTGCGGGTGCCCGTCTCCGACCTCCCGAGCGCCCCCCTGGGCAGCCACTTCGAGAGGGTGGCGCAGCGTATCCATAACAACCGGACGGGCAGCACGCTGGTGTACTGCGCGGCCGGCATGAGCCGCTCGCCCGCCCTGGTCATGGCCTACCTCATGCGCTACAAGGGGACCACGCTGCGGGAGGCGCACCGCTGGGTGCAGGACAGCCGGCCCTACATCCGCCCCAACGCCGGCTTCTGGCGCCAGCTGCTGGACTACGAGAAGCAGCTTTACGGCAAGAACACTGTTAAAGTGGCTCCCTCCCTCGAGCTCGACTCTGGCAGTCAGCCGAGCGCGTTGTCAATCAACCGGTCGCTGGGTAGAGCCAGATACTGTATGTACCAGTGATGGAGCCCCTATTCTACTTCCTGTTCTGGTTGTGAGGCCCCTGTTCTACTTCCTGTTCTGGTTATGAGACCCCTTTGTACTTCCGGTATTGGTGCTGAAGCCCCTGTTCTACTTCCTGTATTGGTGCTGAAACCCCTGTTCTACTTCCTGTGCTGAGCATGTGCGAGGAGAGCGGGAAATTACACTCTCATTCAAGGTCAAGGTTCAAGGTTGCCCGTTTCGTTTTTTAATTGTAGACCAGGTTTTTTTTTTTCCTGCTAACGATCTAGCATTGGACATAGTTTTGAACGCTGAATACTTTCATAAGTTATGTTATTTAACAGGACAGTTTTCTCAGTTTGGCTCTGGTCCTCTGCAGTATCAACAAGCCAAACATTTTACTTTTTTGTCAAAGTTTGGATTGCAGCAGCAGTGTGTGTTCTGTGGTATATTCTATGATTAGCTTGTAGGGTTAGGGTTTAGTGAGTGTTAACTGGGTGATTAAAAGTGTCCATTCATTCTGTGTGTGTAAAGGTTTTTGACTTCCCAGTTGGTTCACTCTCCAAATAGGCCTATCTCTGAATCTTTGTGTCTGCCTCTACTATACATACAGTTTCCTTTTTTTAGAACAGATACACATTGCTCTCTTACTGACCATCCAGTATAATCCTCTTTCAGTGACCCTATATATCTAGAGATGTTTCCTCTTAGTACACACACACATATATATATATATATATTATGTATATGTGTGTGTGTGTGTGTGTGTATATATATATATATATGTGTGTGTGTGTGTATGTGTATATGTATATGTATATAAATAATCTCTGTAAGCATCTCATTCAATGAAATTATATACCATATTTACAAGAGTCAACATATCTGTTTTACAGGGTATAGTGCAGTGCTGGCTGTTTTCATGTACTGAGCAAAAAAAAAAGAACGCTTTGCATGGACTCTTTAAGTGATTGTCTTGTGTAGTGAATAAATACAGTTACTTCAGTTTTGTTTGATTGCTCTTAAAGAATAACATCCATTCACCGTTAGACATAGTCTTTGCAGTGTTTGTGCTAGCAGTTCCTTTGGGCAAACAGCAATTTGTGGCTCAGTTTGTAAGTGATAGTTTGTTACCACAGGTTTCGGGTGAGATTTTTGTGGCGTTGATTTTAGGAGAGTGTTTATGTGTTACTCTTGTTTGGGGTTTTGACAGGGGTATTACTGGAAGGGGTGGAGGGGGTTGTGAGGGGGAGTAACCAGAATCCCCTGAGGCCTTGGATAGAAAAGTAATAATTTTGTCAGGAAAAAAAAAAGAAACATAATTTATCCTGTGCTGAAAGCTTGCCAACAAGGGTGATTAACTTCAAGCAAGTTGGGAGGGCATGTTGTGTTCAAGGACTGTGTGAGCATGCATGTGTGTGCGCATGGGTGCGTGTATGTTTGAGTGTGCACGAAATATGTGTGTAGGTCTGTGTTTGAGTGTTTCTCTATGTGTACTGTATGTGTCCATTTATTTACCTGTAAGCACATGCGAGTCTCTGTAATTGGCTGTGCTTGTCTGCTGTATGTGTTTATGTGTGTGTTTGTTTATGCGTTTGAGCGTGCATTTTCACTGTGTGTGTACATACGCATGTATGAGGTGTGTGTGTGCGTGTGTGTATATGTGTGAGGTGTGCGTGAGGTGTGTGCGTGCGTGTGTGTGTATATGTGTGAGGTGTGCGTTAGTTGTGTGTGTGTGTATATGTGTGAGGTGTGCGTGAGGTGTGTGCGTGCGTGTGTGTGTGTGTATATGTATGAGGTGTGCGTGAGGTGTGTGCGTGCGTGTGTGGGTGTATATGTGTGAGGTGTGCGTTTGGTGTGTGCGTGCGTGTGTGTGTGTATATGTGTGAGGTGTGTGTGTGTGTATATGTATGAGGTGTGCGTGAGGTGTGCGTGAGGTGTGTGTGTATATGTGTGAGGTGGGCGTGAGGTGTGTGTGTGTATATGTGTGAGGTGTGTGTGAGGTGTGGGTGTGTATATGTGTGAGGTGTGCGTGCGTGTGTGTGTGTATATGTGTGAGGTGGGCGTGAGGTGTGTGTGTGTATATGTGTGAGGTGTGTGTGAGGTGTGTGTGTGTATATGTGTGAGGTGTGTGTGAGGTGTGTGCGTGCGTGTGTGTGTATATGTGTGAGGTGTGTGTGAGGTGTGTGCGTGCGTGTGTGAGGTGTGCGTGAGGTGTGTGGGTGTATATGTGTGAGGTGTGTGTGAGGTGTGTGCGTGCGTGTGTGTGTATATGTGTGAGGTGTGTGTGAGGTGTGTGCGTGCGTGTGTGAGGTGTGCGTGAGATGTGTGGGTGTATATGTGTGAGGTGTGTGCGTGCGTGTGTGGGTGTATATGTGTGAGGTGTGTGTGAGGTGTGTGCGTGCGTGTGTGTGTGTGTGTATATGTGTATATGTGTGAGGTGTGCGTGAGGTGTGTGCGTGCGTGCGTGTGTGGGTGTATATGTGTGAGGTGTGTGCGTGCGTGTGTGGGTGTATATGTGTGAGGTGTGTGCGTGGGCGTGTGCGTGTGTGTGTGTATATGTGTGAGGTGTGTGCGTGGGCGTGTGCGTGCGTGTGTGGGTGCATGTGTGTGAGGTGTGTGCGTGGGCGTGTGTGTATATGTGTGAGGTGTGTGTGAGGTGTGTGCGTGCGTGTGTGGGTGCATGTGTGTGAGGTGTGTGCGTGGGCGTGTGCGTGCGTGTGTGGGTGTATATGTGTGAGGTGTGTGCGTGGGCGTGTGCGTGCGTGTGTGGGTGCATGTGTGTGAGGTGTGTGTGAGGTGTGTGCGTGGGCGTGTGTGTATATGTGTGAGGTGTGTGTGAGGTGTGTGGGTGTATATGTGTGAGGTGTGTGCGTGTGTGGGTGTATATGTGTGAGGTGTGTGTGAGGTGTGTGTGGGTGTATATGTGTGAGGTGTGTGTGAGGTGTGTGCATGGGCGTGTGGGTGTAACCTGCCGCAGAGCGGAGCAGTGAGACTCTGGAAGGACTCCGCCCCGTTCTGGGCATCTTCCCATCATGCCCCAGTGGCTGGCAGAGAGCGGCAGCATACGGGCGCCAGCGTGGACGTACAAATGACCTCACTCGCCCCCCACCCCCCAACCCCCCCCAAAACACTGCCCACATTCACTGCTGAGAGAGAGAGAGAGAGAGAGAGAGAGAGAGAGACAGGAGGAGCGCTGTGCGTTTGCCTGGAGAGTATGACAGCATGTATTTGCTGTTTGTCACAGACCGTGAAGACGGGCCGTCCCACGCCCCAGGTGAAAGCAGACAGGGGGGGGGAGGCGTACGTCAGCACAGACGGTTACTCCCTTTTACGAATGAAACGAAACGAACGAACGAACGAAAGGGTTTCTCTGCGAGCGAGCCGACATCTCCAGGCAGTCACCCGGGGCATTTCGGAGGTTTTGTTTAGAGCACAGCGCTGGTTCTGGAAGCCAGGTTCAGGATCCGCGGCAAAGCCGTGACGGTCTTCAGATGGGCAGCTCTGCTCGGACTTCAGCTCCTTTCAGAGTGCATGTACAAAATCACCAGCGTCAGACCTGAATACAGCGCACGAGGAATGCTTTGATGAATGTATGAAAAAAACAAAAAAAAAAAAAAATTAATAATACTTACAATTTATTTTATTACAATATATTCATGTGTGTGTGTAAATAATTTTTACAGTCTGAAAGCAAATAAATATGATGGCTTTATTTTGGTTGATATGCTTATTAAAATCAGGTTAGAACTGGAAAAATACATCTCTATATACACACACTCTGAAGTCATTCCCATGTATTTACAAACTAAATGTGGTGCTCCAGCTGTTGGAAATGGGAGGGGGGGGGGGGGGGGTTTCCATGGAAACATCAGTGGGCAGTCTGAGGATTGACTGTGCAAGAGCGAGCTGCCCTCCACCCAGTCCTCTCTGCGCTGTCACAGCTGTTTCTGCCTCATGATGTCATATCTTCCAAAAATAAGGCTGATCAGTTCATGTCTGTAAAGGTAGGTATGTGTGTGCCTGGGAGCGTGTGTGTGTGTGTGTTGCTCTGTTGATTGATTCAGATGCCCAGCAGGATTCCGGAGAACAGTGTCCCCTTCTGGACTGTGAGTGCTGATCCTGTTCCGTTGTCAATAAAGACAGACGCGTACTCGCCAGCCTAGGAAACAAGAAGGAGATCAACATGTCACTCTGCACTCTACTCTCAGGCCTGACTCCAGATGAGCAAGTCACTGTACACTCTTCTCTCAGGCCTGACTCCAGATGAGTAAGTCACTCTGCAGTCTACTTTCAGGCCTGTCTCCATATCAGCACATTGCTCTGCACTCTCCTCTCAGGCCTGACTCCAGATGAGTAAGTCACTCTACACTCTACCCTCAGGCCTGTCTCCATATCAGCACATTGCTCTGCACTCTCCTCTCAGGCCTGACTCCAGATGAGTAAGTCACTCTACACTCTACCCTCAGGCCTGTCTCCAGATTAGCACATCACTCTGCACTCTACTCTCAGGGCTGGTCACCTGTCTACGGGTATGAATCAAATGCTTAGAACTATCAGCAAGTAATTTGTAGCAAAGTAATGAATATTGTGCAAATGGCCTGCTGAGGCGTATGACATAAAAACAAGTATTTCTCAATCAGGAGGAGACGCATACCTGCAGGAACAGTGTGCCAGTCACCAGGATGCTGAAAACACCCCCTGAGTCTCCAACTCCTGACATGGCTTCCAGAGACCTGGGGGGACATTTATACAAACAGAACTGGTGAGTTGTGTGTGTGTGTGCGTGCATGAGTGCGTGAGTGCGTGTGCATGAGTGCGTGTGCATGTGTGTGTGCATGTGTATGTTTCTGTGTGTGTGTGTGTGTGTGTTTGTCTTGCATGTACTTTTGAATGAGCATGTGCAAGTCTGTATACGTGTGTATGAGCGCTTGTACGTGTCTGTGCATGTGCGCGCGTGCGTGTGTGTGCGTACGTGTGCGCGTGTACACATGCATACTCACATGTTGCTGTGACAGAGGGACTCGATGCAGATGGAGACCGTCACGCAGTCCCGTTGCCGGGCAGCGGACCTGCGCTGTGTGTCGCTGGGTTCTGAGAACAAACGCCGATCTCTGTCACTGAACCACACACGACTAAGCCACAGGTGCCAGTTCATCACTCAGCCCCTTTAACTCAAACTCAGTTTGTTGTATTTAACTCAGCTTTCTGTGTTTGTTTAACTCAGTTTGTTGTATTTAACTCAGCTTTCTGTGTTTAACTCAGCTTGTTGTATTTAACTCAGCTTTCTGTGTTTAACTCAGTTTGTTGTATTTAACTCAGCTTTCTGTGTTTAACTCAGCTTGTTGTATTTAACTCAGCTTTCTGTGTTTAACTCAGCTTTCTGTGTTTAACTCAGCTTGTTGTATTTAACTCAGCTTTCTGTGTTTAACTCATTTCGATATATGTTGTCTGTCTCTGATTTTGTGTAATTGATTTGCTGCTGCCTGCCTTGACCAGGTTGCTCTTGAAAAAGAGACTTTTAATTCCAATGAGCCTATCCTGGTTAAATAAAGGTTAAATAATACAAAAAAAAACCTTCATTTTAACTGTGGGAGATAGGAAGAGTCACATGCATATTATGCATTCACATTGTTTGAATCTGAACCTATCGTAAATTTTCCTTTTTTAAAACCCCTTTGATGTAGTCGAGCTGTAAACGTGCGCATGATTATCGGGTGTGCTCTCACACGTACACCCCTGCAGTAGGAGGTGCCGTACCTATGAGGAGGCTGGCGGTGAGCTGGTAGAACCCAGAAACAGGCGCTGTGTATCGACCACTGCTCCTGTTGAAGTCCTGCCCCCTCTGGAACTGCTGCTGGGAGTCTGGGGGCTGAGAGGGTGTACAGGGAGAGGTTAGGTGCGTGTGTGGCGTGCGTGTGCGTTGCATGTGTGTGTAGGTGTGTGTGTGCATTTGTGTGTGCGTGTGTGTGTGTGTGTGTGTGTGTGAGACAGACTCACAGTGCTGAAGGGCTGCAGCTCCTGTAGACTGCGACGGGGAATGGGAAGGTCGTTCAGCAGGCGGCAGTGGAACGCAGTGTCCACACGGGGGAGCTGTTCACACACCTGGCACTGAGTAACTCCCTCCAATGGCCCACTGGTGGCTGTCACCCCTGAGAGGGAGGGGGAGAGCTCTTATCAGTCAGGGAGTGGACATGCTAATGATGGGGATGACTGCATCGTTCTTATTGGCCCTGGAGGTCAACCCTGCGTTCAGTAGGGCTGTGCTGCTATTTTACTCTGCAGTGCCCCCTGCTGGAATATGGTAAGTAACAGCTTGTGTTTGAGTGCACATGTGAATGTGTGGCCGTTTATGGAGTGTGTGTGTATTTCTGTGAGGGACACAGGGTGTACATTTATGTGTATGAGGCAATGAAAGAATGGGTGGGTGAGTGTGTGTGTGTGTGTGTATGTGTGTGCATGCGTACATGTGTGTGTGCGTGCGTGCATCCGCGTGTGTGTGGTGTGTGTGTTTGTGTATGTGTGTATGTGCGTGCGTGCATACGTGTGTGTGTGTGGTGTATGTGTGTGCGTGCGTGCGTGTGTGTGTGTGTGTGTGTGTGTGTTTGTGTATGTGTGTATGTGCGTGCGTGCATACGTGTGTGTGTGGTGTGTATGTGTGTGTGTGCGTGCGTGCGTGCGTGCGTGCGTGTGTGTGTGTGTGTGTGTGTGTAAGTGTGCACGTGCGTGTGTTTGGCTCATGCTCAGTGTTGTGAGTAATGTGAATTTCTGTTAGAACAGCCTGCAGCTCCCTGTGTCTGAGCAGGCAGACGTGTCTACATCTCTGGCATTCTGCCAAGCACACACACACACAGACACACACACCTACACATACACACACACACACACACACACAAACACGCACACACACATACACACACTCTCTCTGTGGGAGGAATCTGAAGAATTCCTCGGCCAAGCCAAGTTACATCCAAGCTCTGGAAAATTACCCTTATTAAGGGATCAGACCAGCCCACAATCAGACTGCTAGCTTCACCAGAGTGAGAGAGACACACGGAGAGACAGGGATACAGGAACATGTGCCAATGTGCAGACACACGGGAGTGAGGGAGAGGGAGAGGGAGAGGGAGAGAGAAAACTCAGAGGAATTGAGAGACATTGTGATATGACTGTTTAGTGAAGTATCCTGAAAATGGGTGGGAGGATGGATATGGATATGAGAATGGATATGTGGAAGAAGAGGAGTTTAGAATGTGTAGGTGGAAGAGGAGGAGTTTAGAATTTTCTATTTTATTTATTTCACCTCTGTTTCACCAGGCAAGTCATTAAGAATGTGTTGGTGGAAGAGGAGGAGTTTAGAATGTGCAGGTGGAAGAGGAGGAGTTCAGAGGAGGGAGGTGTTCAATGTTAGTGTGTGTAGGTAGAGCCCTGCCTGACTGTTAATTCGGGTTTAGTACCTTTCAGCCTGAGAAACTCCTTCAACAGGTCAGCCTGTTCCAGGCGCGAAGGAGCAGGGGGGCCGGGGGGCCCCTGGGGGCCCGGTGGACCTGGGGGGCCAGGGATGCCATGCTGCAGACACAGAAACCTGCTTTGTGAAAATCTCCACAGATACACATTACAGATCATAACTGCAGGAGGTCTAGACACACACACACACACAGACACAAACTCACACACGCAAACACACACACACGCACACACACACACAAAGGCCTGTCTACCTTGGAGGTCTTTTTGGTGGACTTGGTCCTCTTGTTGTTCCGATTGTCAGGGTTTTCCTTGAAGAGCAGCCAGGAGCTCCGAGCGTTAACCAGCGCTGAGCCTGAAGAAACGGACTCCTGCAACGTTCAATGCGGCGGTTAGCGCTCAGCCTGACGTCAGCACGTCGCTGCACAGTCACACAGTTCTCCCTAATGTTAGCACGTTCCCGCCAACACTGTTACGTTACATTACATTACATTACATTACATTACATTACAGGCATTTAGGAGACGCCCTTATCCAGAGCAACTTACATTGTATCCAATTATACAGCTGGATATATACTGAAGCAGTGCAGGTTAAGTACCTTGCTCAAGGGTACAACAGCAGTGTCTTTCCCGGGGAATCGAGCCTGTGACCTTTAGGTTACAAGACCAACTCCCTAGACATTATACAACGCTACTCCCAAACAGAGAAGGGCAGGTCGCTGTTTGCCGGGCCGCACCGGTGAAGACCAGGCGTTTTTGCGCTGATGTCATTCGCCCGTGCGCCCGTCGTGCCGCTGGGTAAACCAGAGATCACACGCAAGGTTTCTCAGGGGCTCCCTGTGGCAACCGACCAATAACCGCAGTCACAGAAATGCTCTCTGGCAGGGAAACATTAACAAAGTCGCTCTGAATCAGACAATGTACAATAGTGCGCCTGTGTTTTTCTCCAAAGTAGTGCCGCAGAATTTCCATCCTCAAAAAGACCAGACTTTTGAGAGAAAACGCACAAAAGAACATAATTAATAAATATTAATGATATATATATATATATACAATTTTTTAAGCTCATCCATCACCCACAGCTGTTTCTACCTGTTAGTTATGTATTCGCATTTTATTCGAATTAGTATATTTTAATACTAGCCTTACAACAACATAGCATTTAATAGCATTTAACAGCATATGTATTGTAGCAACCTGGACTTGATCATTTAATGTAAACATAAGAAAACAAGTCCTCGGAGAGTCGAGCAAAGACCATGTCAATAGTTTTCACAGATCCTTACAGAAATGTGATATACTGCAATATAATGTAAATAAGTGGATTTTAATAAATAGTTTTTTCTCTGAGTTTTTGTTAGAAAAAGACTAGAGGGCAGAAATGACAGTGAAAGCTACAGGAAATGAAGCAGCTACCAAAACTTACACACAGTCCAGAGTACTGTCCGTGTGTATATCTGTATATGTTAGATGCTTTTGCACCACTTTGTGTGTGTATGTGGGTGTGTGTCTGAGGGACATGTGTGTTAAATGTGTTCCTGTTACTTTGCATGTGTGTGAGGTGTGTGTGTGTACAGGTGTGTGAAATGTGTGTCTGCAGGTGTGTGAGGTGTGGGCAGGTGTGTGTGGTGTTCACAGGTGTGTGTGCAGGTGTGCACATGTACGTACCGTGTATGAGGTGTGCACAGGTGTGTATGCAGGTGTGTGTGGTGTGTGCAGATGTGTGAGGTGTGCACAGGTGTGTGTGCAGGTGTATGAGGTGTGCACAGGTGTGTATGCAGGTGTGTGAAGGTGTGTGAGGTGTGCGCAGGTGTGTGTACAGGTATGCACAAGTGTGTACAGGTGTGCACAGTGTGTGCGCAGGTGTGTACAGGTGTGCGCAGTGTGTGCGCAGGTATGCACAGGTGTGCGCAGGTGTGTGAGGTATGCACAGGTGTGTACAGGTGTGCGCAGGTGTGTACAGGTGTGCGCAGTGTGTGCACAGGTATGCACAGGTGTGCACAGGTGTGCGCAGGCGCGTGCGGTGACGTACCGGCGTGTTGTTGCTGAAAGCGGGGTTCTCTCCCTGCGCCTCCTCAGCAGCGCAGGTGGAGAGCAGGAGCACCAGGAGCACGGGCAGCGCTCCCCGCAGAGCTGTGCCCCGGTGCATGATGGGAGTTTCACAGGGAACGCACAAGTGGCGCGCAGCCGAGGGAACTGCGTGGGCTGGAGGGCAGCAGAGGGAGGAGGAGAGGAGAGAAGAGGGGGAGAGGAGAGAGGAGGAGAGGAGCAGAGAGGTGAAGAGCTGGGGGGAGAAGAGAGAGGAGTGGAGAGGAGAGGAGTGGAGAGGAGAGGGGGAGAAGAGAGGGCGAGACGAGAGAGGAGAGGAAAGGAGAGGAAAGGAGGGAAGAGGAGAGGACTGCGCCGGCTCTGTCCTCCCGGGGTTTCCCGGCTCCAGTGCGCTCCGCTCTGCCTCAGTAGCTGCCCATGCCTCTACAGGCTTGGGCTTCAGTCTTCAGTCTTCACCTGGGATTCCTCTGGGTCTTCAGCTCAGAGCCTCTGCCCTTCCCTTCCTCTTTATACTGCCTGCATGCTCCTCAGAGTGTCTCCTCTATCTATATCTCACTCCCTCTCCTCTTCTTCTTCTCTCTCTCTCTCTATCTCTCAGCAGTAGAGTAGTATTCAGGTACTTGATAGCAGAGCAGGCAAGTCCAGTGTTCGGTCGAGACTCCTTCAAGGTTTTCAGTTCACCTCAGATTCAGCCACTGTTATGGAAGCTTTCTTTCTCTCTAACCGCCTCTCTCTTTCTCCTTCTCTTTCTTTCCCTCTCTTTCTTGCATACTCTCTCTCCTCTCTACTGGTCTTTTTATCTTCCTCACCCCCCACCCCGTGGCTGCTCCCTCCCTCCCTCCCTCCCTCCTTCCCTCCTCCCCGTCTACTCTATCTGTCTCTCCGTCTTCAGCTACGACTCCTCCACCCGCCCACTGCTCGTGTTCCCCACTTGCCCGCCCGCCCTACCCTCCTCTCCTCTCTGCTTCCTGCAGGGTCCTAAAGCCTGCCCCTGTCCAGACCTCACTGCCTTTCCCTTGTGCTGCTGAGCTCCACACATGCCTGTCAATCTGTGGAAACAGAAGGCACGGAATGGCCGCTGGCTCTAAATGACCCAAGCCTCCTTTCCAGGGTTCCCAGCAGCTAGAGGGAAGGGAAATCTCCCCAGGAGTGAAAACCACAGAGCCCCCCCAACCCCCAAAAATTGAACTGCAGTTTCTGTGTTTGCTGGTGTAACAGTTTCGTTTGGCTGATGAAACTTGGCTGGGAATCGCCAATGAAACAGCAAAATTTAAATTCTACCGCCTTCTCTTTTATCGGTCCTACACCCAAGCAACCCCCCCACCCCCACCCCCTCCTTTATCACTATGTTACCCTCTGAGCCCCACCCTCTCCCGGGGTCTCCCAGAACAATGTAACAGCCACACAGCACCACCAACTGCCATTCCTGACGCCTCGGTACGGCAGCCTGACTGCGTCTGTGGGTTAACCGTGCAGGGAGAGAGTCGGGTTAGAGTCACACTACTGCTCTGATAGGAGAGCAGTAATGTGCTTCTGCTGCAGGTAAATGGGGAAATGGATGCAGGTGGTAATGGGAGAAGAGGAGAATGATGTAATCGGGGGGGGGGGGGGGGGGGGGGCTGATGAATGGTGGTAATAACGAAAAGAGGAGGGAAGTGGTGGGGGGGGGGGGGTTCACCCCATAGGGGCAGCTGTATATGAAATCAGAAACTACTACAGAGTCACACTCAAATAAACGCAATAAAAAGATAGGACAAGGAAAGGAGTTGGGTAGATAGACACACACATGGACACACACGCACTGTATATTCATATTGGATAACCATTGAACCTATGGTCTACCTGCCCATTCCATAGCTGCCCATCTTATGTCCAGTTTATTATCGACAGCATATAGATTTATGGTCGTCTTGCAGCCTGTGACCTAGTCATGTCTACTTAAGAGTATGACATACTTTCTATGAAAAGCATTGATGCTACTTTTACTCTTTTTTATGTTGTTGAGTTTTTGAGCAAGTCTTTGGTTGTTAAATGTATAATATTATATATATATATATATATATATATATATATATATATATATATATATATATATTTATGCTGACTTGCAGCTAAAGAGGCTTGAGCGTAGTCTCCACATCTCGTTCTTTTACAGGGGCTGCCACTGAGCTGAAACACATCAGAAAACATCTGTACTCAAAAGTTTTCTGTTAAGATGAGACCAAAAACTTTAAAAATGGCAAATTGCCTTCTTTGGCAAAATGGTGTTTTATGCTGATGGCAGTCTTATATACCCAACTCCTAACCATCACTGCAATTGGACTGACTAATGAGAGCAAGCACCAATCAGGCCCTCTCTTTTAAGGTAGACCATCAATGGGTACTTAATTCAAACAGCATATCATAACAGCAATATTCAGTAAATATATAATAAAATGCTGGATTCTGGTGGCAGGCACTATCAGCCTTCAAAGTTTATCATAAAACATTTAACATCATGTATGTTGATATATTTTTGCAGTGAAATACATTTTTCATAATAAATTACTTCAGATACATTTCCTTGTATTTATTTGATTGAATTGATTATATGTTGAGTAGATATTTTACCCATCTCAGTAGAAAAACATACATGTTAAAGACACCTCCTGGGGTTAGAAATAGAAAGTTTATGGTTAAATTTAGGGTTAGGATCAGGTAATCAGTAAGTGTTGAGGAAAGATTAGGGTTATGTTTCAGAGCTAGGATAAGGGTTAGTGTAAGTGTTAGTCTTTGAACTTTGGTGACCCCACTTTGTTTTTTGCTTTTGGGACGAAATACCTATATATTAAAATGACATATAACATGAAAATGAACTCATATAAGCATTTTCTTTTCTTTCTTTTTTTAAAAAGTGAAATGCATTTTATCTTGATAAATTACTTTATTGATTTGTTTATATTTCACTTGTTTTTCATCCATTTCCATATATTAGTAAAAGATTTTTTTCATGTTAACCTAAGCCTCATGTCAGGTGGACTCTAATTTGATCTCTAATACGTTCTAATTGAAATGGGATCAGGATCAAGCAAATCAACCATGAAGTAAAATTCAGCTTTTAGACGTATCAAAATGAAGACCATTTTTTTTTCATTTTCGATGTACTTCATGACAGACCCTTCCAGGAAACTGAGTTCAGGAAAGGGTTGCTGATATAAGCGGTTCTTGCTTATGGGGTGCGGATGGGTGGGACACACACCACCCCCACAATCCATGCAACATTGCACCATCCAGCTCTCTCTTATCTGCACGTCCCTGTCTCTCTATGCATACTTTTTTTTTGTTTGTTTCTGTGACTGACTGGAAATATTTACTTGTACATAGCAGGCATAATTAACTGTGAAACTGTGGTTTACTCACCGAATAAAAAAAGACAAAATGTAGACAGTCAGCTTTAATTTAATGGAATTTACGTGTTTTGCCATTTTACAGAAACGGACGTTTTTGTGTTGAGTCCTCCCGTTCTCAGCTGTGCAGAGGTAAACTAATGGATGACTGACAGGTGTTACCTGTTGCTCAGGTGTTTCTTTTGCATGGATTGTTGACACACAAAAGAGCAGCGAGTGTCTGGTCTTGGTTTTAGCCTTTGTATTAACCTACAGGGGGCGCTGTATATACGCACGCACGCACGTACGCACGCACACACGGACGGACGGACGGACGGACGGTGTATTCACAAAGGGAGCGGCAAGCAGGGGCTCCTCTCATTGGCCACAGACTCTCTTTAACTGACTCGCACCCCAGACTGTGGGGCTCACCGGGGCAGATCTTCCTCACAAGGTGCAAACTTGGCGATGAGATTTTAACTTTTTCAGGCGTACCCCGCTGAGGAAGGAAGCCGCGGGATCCCTCCAGAGTGTGACTCATTCTGCGGTGAAAACTTCAGATTGGTGTGGTTAGGTTTAAAGGGGGGATTTTTATGTGCAATCGATACCTGCTGGTGTCACTCAGTCCGTACGTGCTCGTTATCTGTTCCGTTATCTACACTGGAGCGCACAGTGCCACCGTGTGTCCAGCATATGTATTGCAGCATTGCATTTTTTTTCATGAATCTTTTCCATTTTTCCACGGAAATGTGGGGTTGGATATCCTCCAGACTTGGCAGTTCCTGTTTTGTAGGGGACACAAGTCTTTTGTCTTAATCTCAAGAACCGTATATTCTTCTGTGCTGAAACCTATAAAATTAAATGATCTTTTAAAAATATAAACCAATAAAAATAAAATCTATACTTTTGAAAGTAATTTCACAGCAACATAGATATTTAAGACTTGTATTATGTCAAAAATGTTAAAATACTAAAAGCTTTTTTTTACCTGGTCTCAGGAGGATATATTATTTATATAAGATCATTTCATATGTAGTACAGGCATTTTCCGTACTAGTGTTTTTTTTCACATTCTGACTGGTTATTGATTTGGTTATGGTGTTCATATTCTGACTGGTTATTGGTGATTTGGTTATGGTGTCCATATGCTCAGTGGTTATGGGTGATTTGGCTATGATATTGGTATTCTGATGGGTCTATTGTACAATGACTCCGCTGTTGGGACAGGATGGCCTTCTTCTAAAAGTAATTTGATTCACTCAATGTTTGGGTTGAGAAAGGATTGTGATTCTTTTCTAGAGATAACAAGTGGCATTTCGGTACTGCATCTCTTCCCTTCAATTCCTCTGTCCTTAGCTCAATCTTGCTGTGTCTCTCTCTCTCTCTCTCTCTCTCCCTCTCTCTCTCTCTCTCTCTCTCTCTCTCTCTCTCTCACTCTCTCCCCTCCTCTCTCTCAGTCTCTTCCTCACACACAAGCATATACACAATATACACACACACACACACACACACGGGTGGGCATGCGTGTGTATCTCAGGTGAATAACTGGAAGCCAGTCAGTTATATTATCTGTTAAAGGGACGCAAAAAAAATGAGAAACCTGTGGCATTTTTTTTCAAAGTGTCAGTTTATTTTACAAAGCAACGTAGACTCGCACCATAGACGGGCTGCTGCCTTTCCCCCCCTGTGTGGGGGTCTGGGGGCCAGGACATTAGGGGCGGGGTCAGGTGGGAGTTTAGAAGCGGGGTTAGTGTGAGGGGGCGGGCTTAGCTGCTGGAGCGTGCCCTCTGCGCACGCTGTCGATCCACTCCCGGTAGTTGGAGACCTTGGTGTAGATGCCCACCTTGTCTTTCTGGCCGCACCCCTCGCCCCAGGACACCAGGCCGATGAGGAACCAGGTGCCCCGGTGGCGCGTGACCATGGGCCCCCCGCTGTCCCCCTCGCAGGCGTCCTCCCGTCGGCCCAGCTGGCCCGCGCACAGCACGTTGCGCGTGATGTTGTTCTCCATGGCGCGGGCGCACTGGGCGCGGTCCATCAGCGGGATGTCGATGAAGCTGAGGGCCGAGGTGTACTGCTTCTTCAGCTCGTCCTGCTTGCCCCAGCCCGTCACGATGGTCCGCGTGCCGTTCCGGTGCAGGACCCGCTCCGCCAGGGCCCGGTCCGGCAGGCACACCGGCACGATGTACTGCGTGTAGCTCGCCGCCTGCTCCAGGCGCAGCATGGCGATGTCGTTGTCCACGGTGACCGTGTCGTAGTTGGGGTGGGAGATGGCCTCGTCCACGGGTATGGTCACCTCCGTGCCCTCTTTTTTAAAGCGCTCGTAGTCTCCTGTGGGACAGTGGACAGCACGGGACGGTGGACAGAGAAGAGGTCAAACCTGGATCTAGTACCCGTCGTCTCTAAATAGATATGGTAATATATTACACAACTTGCACTTGCAGTAGCATTTTTTATTTTCACCAGCAATTCTTGAAAATGTTCTAATCAGGGAGCATAGTCCAGTAACTAAATATGAATATTTCTTTGCCTCTTTGTGAACCCAACTCCTTCTTAGCAACGTTCAGTATCATTCTACCCACTCAAATTATTGTTTGAAATAATTTCACCCAGTTTAGACAGGAGTATAAATTCCTGAAAATTCTGAAGTAAACTGTTCTCACCAATATTCAGGATGGAGTAATTTTCATATTTTGGATCATATCATCTTTCAGTGGGAGAGTGCTTCAAAAATTAACCTATTTTCTATTTGACTGAGACCCCAAACAGGTTTTGAAGGGTAGAGAAGGGTATGAAAGAAGAAAAAGTGCAGAGAGAGAGAGAGAGAGAGACGGAGTGAAAGAGGGAATGTGTGTGGGTCAGCAGTCAGAGTTACCCACCCAGTCTTACGCTGAACCGCTTGCTGGTCTCCAGACAGTGAGCCGCAGTGAGGACCCAGTACTGGTCTAGCAGCACCCCCCCACAGTGAAACTTCCCCCTCTCATTCATTATCAGCGCCTGGGGAACACACACACACACGCACACACACACACACACACACACAGACACACACGCACATGTTCGTGCATGCACAGACACGCATATATATACATGCAAATAATAATGCAAGAATTTTGTTTTTTGGTTGGATAGATGTTTCCAGGAAGTTGTGTTTTGGTGGGATAGATGTAGCAAGGAAGGTGTGTTTTGGTGGGATAGATGTAGTAAGGAAGTTGTGTTTTGGTTAGATAGATGTAGTAAGGAAGTTGTGTTTTGGTTGGATAGATGTAGTAAGGAAGGTGTGTTTTGGTGGGATAGATGTAGTAAGGAAGGTGTGTTTTGGTAGGATAGATGTATCCAGGAAGTTGTGTTTTGACAGCATAGCTGAAAACAGTAAACACAGGGGGAGTGGGGGTCCTGTTTCAGATTTACAGAGGGAAAGATGTGCACCTCACCTGCCAGGGACTCTCTCCCTTCTTCCCAACCTCTCCCCCCACCAACCAGGGCTGTAACCCCACAATGGGTTTATCGTCCGCGACCCGGGGCACGATCTGCTGTCCACAGGCGTACTCCTCTGCACAAGCACACAATGAGAGTGTAAAGGCCAATCAGCCCTTCTACGCTCATCAATCCAGCCACTGTGGAGAGTGTATCTACACTGGGCACACAGGCAGACACAGAGAGGGGGGGGGGGGGGCGGGGGAGGATGGAGAGAGAGAGAGAGAGAGAGAGAGAGAGCAAGAGAGAGAGAGAGAGGGGAGAGCGAGAGAGAGGGAGAAAGAGAGACAGAGAGAGAGAGAGAGAGAGAGAGAGAGAGAGAGAGGGAGTGGGTGTGCAAGCAAAGAAAATGAGCGATGAGATGTCCTACCTGCGGGGAGGCAGGTTCTGGAGTCGTCTTGGAGACGGTATCCTGAGAGACAGCTGCAGAAGCGACTTTTTCCGTCCTCACTCTCCCGGCACACGTGGTCACAGTCCCCGTTATGCCCCGTGCAGTTAAAAACTGTGCTGACTGAACACACAGAACAACACACAACTGAACACAGTGCACCAACACAGGCAGACAAACACCACAGACTGAAGACACAAATCAGCACATGCCCCAACGCAAACAAACAAACACCACGCATTATACTATACACACATATCGACAGACGTCTGAACGCGTTTCAATGCAAACACAAACGACACATTGACTGAACACACATTCCAACATACGACTGAACACAGCACACCGACACAGACAAACACACAGACCAACACCAAAATGAAACTCAGCTCGCCAGTGCAGACAAGCGGAAATGTGCGCTCACTTTGGTCGCAGTGTCTGCCCTCGAAACCCGGGTGCACTTGCAGGCGTAGGACTGGAACTGGTCCACGCAGGTCCCGTTCGCACAGGGGTTCTTCTCACACTGGTTACCGTCTGAGGGACCCGAAACGCACACACACTTAGCGCCCGACCCCCCCGGCCAAACACACTCATGTGCGCCACGTGAAATCAGAGACGGGACCCACCTACCCGTGTACACAGTCCAGAACTCGAGCTGGAAAAAACAAATTGAAAAACCAGAAGGAAAACACCGTGAGCCGATTGGTCAGCCGTGTGTATGACATCACATGTTGCACATCATCAGCTGTAGATGCTGTTGTCCTGTATTAATTTCACATGCTTTTAAATGACGGCTATTAAGTTATTGTTTTATTCTTTTTGTCTTTATCACCCTGTCGGGACTCACCGTGGCCTCTCGGGTTTGGAAGATCTCGTAGGCCTCCTCGAAGTCGCACACCTCCTCCACGCACTCGCGCTCCTGGGACGCGGGCTTCAGCTCCTCCAGGAAGCTGTTGGCCCGCTTGGTCCTCAGGACAGCGTTAGCCTGCGAGCCGCTGTAGAACACTGCCGGGCCAAAACATTTAAGGGCAGTTCACCTAACTGCCTGCTCTTTAAGGCTAAGTTCTTTATGGCTAGTTCCTCCAGCTCTAAGTTCTTTATGGCTAGTTCCTCCAGCTCCCAGCTCTTTATGGCTAGTTACTCTAGCTTGCAGCTCTTTAAGGCTAGTTCCTCCAGCTCTAAGTTCTTTATGGCTAGTTACTCCAGCTCCCAGCTCTTTGAGGCTAGTTCCTCCAGCTCCCAGCTCTTTATGGCTAGTTACTCCAGCTCCCAGCTCTTTAAGGCTAGTTCCTCCAGCTATTTAAGGCTAGTCCACCCAGCTCCCAACTCTTTAAGGCTAGTACACCCAGTTACAATCTCTTTAAGGCTAGTTCCCCCAGCTCTAAACTGTTTAAGGCTAGTCCACCCAGCTCCCAGCTCTTTATGGGTTGATCACCCAACTGCCAGCTCTTTGAGGCTGGTTCCACCAGCTCTAAGTTCTTTATGGCTAGTTCCTCCAGCTCCCAGCTCTTTATGGCTAGTTCCTCCAGCTATTTAAGGCTAGTCCACCCAGCTCCCAACTCTTTAAGGCTAGTACACCCAGTTACAATCTATTTAAGACTAGTTCCCCCCGCTCTAAACTGTTTAAGGCTAGCCCACCCAGCTCCCAGCTCTTTATGGGTTGATCACCCAACTGCCAGCTCTTTGAGGCTGGTTCCACCAGCTCTAAGTTCTTTATGGCGAGTTCCTCCAGCTCTAAGTTCTTTATGGAGAGTTCCTCCAGCTCCCAGCTCTTTATGGCTAGTTCCTCTAGCTCGCAGCTCTTTAAGGCTAGTTCCTCCAGCTATTTAAGGCTAGTCCACCCAGCTCCCAACTCTTTAAGGCTAGTACACCCAGTTACAATCTCTTTAAGGCTAGTTCCCCCAGCTCTAAACTGTTTAAGGCTAGTCCACCCAGCTCCCAGCTCTTTATGGGTTGATCACCCAACTGCCAGCTCTTTGAGGCTGGTTCCACCAGCTCTAAGTTCTTTATGGCTAGTTCCTCCAGCTCTCAGCTCTTTAAGGGTAGTTCCTCCACCTCCGAGCTCATCAAGGCTAATTCCTCCAGCTCTAAGCTCTTTAAGGGTAGTTCCCAAGCTCCAAGCTCATCAAGGCTAGTTCCTCCAGCTCCAAGCTCATCAAGGCTAGTTCCTCCAGCTCTAAGCTCTTTAAGGGTAGTTCCACCAGCTCCCAGCTCTTTAAGGCTATTCCACCCAGCTCCCAGCTCTTTGAGGCTAGTTCCACCAGCTCCAAGCTCTTTGAGGCTAGTTCCACCAGCTCTAAGCTCATCAAGGCTTGTTCCTCCAGCTCCAAGCTCTTTAAGCTAGTTCCACCAGCTCTAAGCTCTTTATGGCTAGTTCCTCCAGCTCCCAGCTCTTTAAGCTAGTTCCACCAGCTCTAAGCTCATCAAGGCTTGTTCCTCCAGCTCCAAGCTCTTTAAGCTAGTTCCACCAGCTCTAAGTTCTTTATGGCTGGTTCCTCCAGCTCCCAGCTCTTTATGGCTAGTTCCTCTAGCTCGCAGCTCTTTATGGCTAGTTCCTCTAGCTCGCAGCTCTTTAAGGCTAGTTCCTCCAGCTCTAAGTTCTTTAAGGCTGGTTCCTCCAGCTCCCAGCTCTTTATGGCTAGTTCCTCCAGCTCCCAGCTCTTTATGGCTAGTTCCTCCAGCTATTTAAGTCTAGTCCACCCAGCTCCCAACTCTTTAAGGCTAGTACACCCAGTTACAATCTCTTTAAGGCTAGTTCCCCCAGCTCTAAACTGTTTAAGGCTACTCCACCCAGCTCCCAGCTCTTTATGGGTTGATCACCCAACTGCCAGCTCTTTGAGGCTAGTTCCTCCAGCTCCCAGCTCTTTATGGCTAGTTCCTCCAGCTCCCAGCTCTTTATGGCTAGTTCCTCCACCTCCGAGCTCATCAAGGCTAATTCCTCCAGCTCTAAGCTGTTTAAGGCTAGTTCCACCAGCTCTAAGCTCTTTAAGGCTAGTTCCTCCAGCTCCAAGCTCTTTAAGGGTAGTTCACCCGACGTATATGTCCAAATTTATCCATCGTATAGTTTAGATATTTTTGACAGAGTGTGACCAAGGACAATGACAGGAGATTCTCTATCCTATGTCATGCCTCATGTAATAAAATCATGAATCATGAATATTAACCAAATCTAACATACTACCAGAAACCGCTGTTTTCAACCAGAATCTCCTGTAGCTCTAATGCAGAAAGGATAGAAGGAACATTTGGAATATCTAGCAGTTCTAAAGAATCTATGGACATATCTAGAATCAGCTGGTTGCAAGACTCCATTTAATATGACGTCATATCCTGTGTGTGATGTCATGGGAATGGATGCTTCACTCTCACACAAAGCTTTGCAGAAAAAACCACCTACAGCTGAAAAGAAAATCCTCGATAAAAGAGCCAGAGACCTCGTACACCCCCACAAAGCCCCATAAAGGTCTCGGACACTCAAACTGTCAATGATACCCCTCGACTGTATGATCGGACTGCAACGTTTACAGGGACACGGTGTGAGGCCTACCTGACATGCCGATGACTCTCGTAGACCACAGGGCAACCAGGACGGAAATGCAGAAGAACAACTGCCCCATGACTCCAACACTAACTGGAAAAAAACCTTCTGTTATAAAAAAAACTGTATAAATCAGAGGTGAGTGTACTAATATACAAGTCCACAAGCTGCACAGGGATCAAGTGTTTTGAATACAGGCTGTGGTGCGAGATGTCCAGTTTTAGTTTGTTTATGTTCACTATATTTAAGTCATCGTTGTCAAAAATAGATTCAGACCTATTTGTTCAAAAATATACATTTTAAAAGATGTAAAAATGTAAAAAAAAAAAAATAGTAATTTGTTTGCAAAATATAAAACCCGTCTTTTTTTATTTGGTTAACATTGATATATGGTTCCAAAAAAAAAAGAATTTTGCAAACCAGCTGATTCTAGATACGTCCAAAGGATTTGTTCTCTTGCCACAATTTGGATTTGTTTCCCCATAAAAAAAGAACCTTTGAACAAATCTGCATCTCTGAATCAGCAGCCTAATGTGAGACGGAATAAGGTCTAAAATATCCAGCTTCGAGCAAAAAAGGTACATTCATAAAAATGCACATATAAAACATTAAAATGAATTTTACTTACATTTCGGGAGACAAGGACCAGGGCAGAAACGATGGTGCAGTGTTTAAACTGCGTTAATGACTAACTTCAAATGTTTACTGCGAGTCCACAGTCTGTGTTCATATGATTTTATCCAACAAGGACTGTTGCATGGGGCCCAAGCCCCGCCTACTTGCACCCCCCCACCCCCCCAAAACACACCAGCCACACACCAACAAACAGGAACACACAAAAGAAGGTTCACTGCCAGCTTTCTCATGGACAGGGTCCGTGTTTTCATATCAGGACGGTACACAGAAAAGCATGTGATGTCATTTTCCCACAGCCTTCATCAGCAAACAGGACGTGAGCATGCGAGCTCATTACAGATCACGTGTAAGCAAGGATCCAAGATGGCCTCATTAGCCTGTTCTCTCATGTTTTGTAACGGTTGATGCGCATCACAGAAAAACAAAGTCATTTAAAACATGTGTTATTATCCTCTGAACAGAGGGTGCAGGACAATCAGAACATTACACGGAAATGCATGCACGCCATTGACCGATTGAGTTTCAATGCTGCACGATGACAGATCTACATCATTACAATGCATCATAATAGCAGTCACATGCAACCACTTCCTCTAGGTGGAGCTAATCCCACATAACAGACTTGTAGATAAACAATATTTACTTAATGGGGAGTCATCAATTCACTATAAGTTAGAATACAGAATACAGAATAAATAGAATACAGTTTTGGTTTCTTTAAAATATTTTTCAATGCCAAACAAGCTTATGTGGCTCATGTAAAGAAAGAACTTGTGATTATGTTTGTAAAAATTCAAGCTGAGTACGCAGAGAAGTGCCTTTATCCTGTTTAGTCAGTGTAAATATCTATGGTTATCATATTCCTGCTATCCCATTTCCTTTCTGCAGGGGGCGCCACCAAACTGATTTTCCTGCTTTATGTTTGTCCTTAAAAGTCCGCAATAAGTTCCCAGATGGAAAGAGAAGCAAATTTCAGCACAGACATTCCATCTGGTATCCAGATTGTCAGCTCCTGTGTGTGTTGTGTCCTGGTGCCACTTTACAGGGTCTTGATGGTAACAGGAGAATCCAGGGCTGCCCAACCCTGTTCCTGGAGATCCACCATCTGGTAGGTTTTCATTTCAACCCTAATTTGCCACACCTGATTCTACTAATTAGAAGCTCAAAGAGATCTCCAGCTGTTGAATGAGGTGCGCTTCGTTAGGGCTGGAGTGAAAACCTGCAGGACGTAGACCTCCAGGAACAGGGTTGGGCAGCCCTGTCTGAGAATCAGATACTATCTAGACATGACTCCATGGCAACCTAAGGTGGGGAAGTCATAAAAGGGAGGACCTGCATTGGCAACGAATCCTTTGGGTGTTGGCGGGAAACAATATCACTTTACAATTACAGTTAATTCTCAATTCACACCTCAAGGTATCATTTACTGAATGTAGGTTGTTGAATGCATTAGAAGACATGACGGGGAATTCTGAATATGAAGCTTTGTGCGTCTTGTTTATACAAGTGCCTGTTTATTTTAGATTAGGTTACTCAATAATGCAACACGTGAAAGTGCCCAATGGCAGAATTATACGCTTGTTGTTCAGTGGGTGGGTGTGTCCTTGTAAGCCTGTCCTCGTAGACTTCTTCCAAACCTCCGAACAGTTCATCGCTATTCATTAAACCGAATGCTTAAATAATAATTAACCCTTTAAGGTGTAAGGTCACAAATATGTGATTATAATGTTTTTAACTGAACACTCGAATGCTGGTATAACAATCACTGCTGGTAATTGAAAGCAATGAAGTTTTCGAACACTCACTTAAAATTAAAATAAATAAAAAAATATTACAAAAAAACTGATCTTCAAAGGGTTAAACTACCACTTCAGACTGGAATAAAAATAATGTGCTTTTAATGGACAGGATGTGTCTTTATTTTTTTATAGCCCTTAACATTTTATTCTTTTTTTCCCCAAAAAATTCCTAAATCATTAATAAAAAAAGTTAACCGGCATTGCCCTTCCTCCTTCTTTAGTATAAAGGCTTACTATGTTTCATACATTTTACCAATTTTCAAACCACTGTGATGGGATTCTTTGTAGCCAGCAGTTATTTTTATGTTAATATAAAAAATATAAAATAATATTTGGCATGAAAAAACCAACCAAAAAATATAAGCATTGTAATTTCACTTTGAAAATGTAAATTTTTTTTTTTTTTTTTTTTTTTTTATTTGGCAGGATTGTTTGTCTACTTCTGATCAGGAAATTGTGATTTCAGTGCTAGTTTGTATTTGGCAGGGTTGTTTGTTTGCTGAACAGGTTACTCTACAGGGTTGGAGTCCTGATCTATGTGGTCACTTCTGGCACTACAATCTTTATTTCGCTCTAGTATGTTTTCTTTTGTACCTCCGCACCTGGAACTAATGCACTTGTTGTACGTCGCTCTGGATAAGAGCGTCTGCTAAATGCCTATAATGTAATGTAATGTAATGTAATGTAATGTAAATATAATTTGTATAATATATTGTTATTATATTATTATATGTCATATTTTATTTTTTATCTAAAACGGAAATGGAGAATATAAGAACTGCTCTGTCCAGGGCATCACATGATAGAATGGTGCCATGGTGATGGGCTTATGAAAGCAGTGAAACCCCGCTCTGTAGCACAAGCAGAACAAAGACCAGGAGGGCAGCGTTCACCGCGTTTTAGCAGAGAGATATTTGTCTTGTTTTTTTGTGGAAATGAGGGCAGTTATTTGATTTGGGGCCTTTCTTCTCCAGTGTTCCATTGTGTCCCATACTTTGTCTCCGCGATTGGGTTTCATGTGCTGTTTTTGATTTTTTTTTGATTTTTTTTTTTTTGAAGAGGTGGATGATGAATAGGGTGGTGTCCGGTTACTCGGCCAGGAAGAGAGAGAGAGAGAGAGAGAGAGAGAGCTAGAGAGGTGGGGTGACGCAGTCCTCAGTGTTTAGTTCGATACAGTGGTCCTCAGGGGTGCCTCTCCCCTCTCCCCACTCTGGAGGGCGGAGTTTCCATGGTTTGCTGTGGATGTGGGCTCTCTGGTTGGAGGACTGACTGGGTTCCTGTCACATGTGACAGACACATCTCGTGGACATAGTCCAGTGGGAGTCTGGTCATGGAGTCATAGGACTGGAGTCAAAGTGCTAGCTATAGTGCTGGAGTCACATAAACCTGGCTCTGGGGGCTTAGAACTAATCGTAGAACTGGAGTCTTGTGATTAACTTAAAGCAATGGAAGCATGGCACTGGAGTTAGTGCTAGAGTTATAGTACCATAGTCACTGTACTAGAGTCACAGTGTTAGAGTTACGGTGCTGTAGTCAGTGTAGTGTTATGGGGCTGTAGTCTCAGTGCTAGAGCCACAGTGCTAGGGTTACGGTGCTAGAGTTATGGTTATGTAGTCTCAGTGCTAGAGTTATGGGGCTAGAGTCACAGTGTTAGAGTTATGGTGATGTAGTCTCAGTACTAGAGTAGGTGATGTAGTCTCAGTGCTAGAGTAATGGTGATGTAGTCTCAGTGCTAGAGTTATGGGGCTAGAGTCACAGTGTTAGAGTTATGGTGCTGTAGTCTCAGTACTAGAGTTATGGTGATGTAGTCTCAGTGCTAGAGTAATGGTGATGTAGTCTCAGTGCTAGAGTTATGGGGCTAGAGTCACAGTGTTAGAGTTATGGTGCTGTAGTCTCAGTACTAGAGTTATGGTGATGTAGTCTCAGTACTAGAGTTATGGGGCTAGAGTCACAGTACTGTGGTCAGAGTGCTAGAGCTATGGTGATGTGGTCAGAGTGCTGGAGTTATGGTTCTGGAGTCACAGTTTTTGAGTTATAACCCCGCTGTAGTTCTGCTGTTAGAATCATAGCACCATTGGGGCTGGCTGGAGCGATGCTGTCATGGGCTGGAAAGTTCAGAAATGTTATCAGATCACAGTTACGCAAGGGGGTTTGGCATCCACCACCCCCCCCCCCCCCCCCCCCCCCCCCCCCCCGTGCAGATAAGCTAGCATGAAATTAACTAGTGAGAATGCATGCCTAGCAACAGAACGCACATATAACCAATCAATTCAAGTGTGCATCTAGGATCAAGAAAACCCAAAACCCTTTCGGTAAAGAAATGACGACGGGGGCCTTTTCCTGACGCTTTCCTCCTTCCTATCTATCCTAATTGTGACCTTGTCCACTTGCGCAAACCCACAGTGCTGTGGACACTGTTCTCAGGCAGAAGTGAACGGATCATCTCTGATCATCTCAGTCATCCCGTGGAGACCCACGGTTAGAATTAGGACGCCTGAGCTGCATTTTAGGCCAGAGTTGTCGCAACCGATGCCCCAAAAAGATCGTCTTTCCGTCTGACACCCCTTATCTCCTCCGCATCAGCCTAACAATATCGCCCTCACAAGCCGAAGAGTTTTTCTTTTTTTTTTTTTTGCAATTTTATTGTGCCGTTGTGCGCCACTATCCAAGATGCTAGCGAGGTCACCTTACATGCCTCAGCACAGAGGCAGAAGCCCCAGTTTTCACTGTCTGTGTAAACAATAAGATATCGCTTTCTGTCCTCCCCGGGAATTGTCTGGAGGACGAAAGGGCGTCAGCGTGAGCCCTCCGGGTTGGTTTTGGGAGAGGTTTATAAATTGGCCCACCGTGGTGCCCGGGAGATCATTTGGAGGAACAGTGTGGCCTGGTGGACAATGGCTCCGCTATCCGTTGGACTGGTGAGTACTAACACAGCCCTGGGGCGCAGGTGAGGTGGTGAACCGCAATGGGTAGGAGGTTGTAGACCAGGTAGAGGATGGGTATGACACTGAACCAAACAGGTGTGCTAGCTGACCAGACGAGGCAGGTGTGGAAGTGGATTGGGCTCAGGGAAAGGAGTGGGAGTGGGGAGTGTGGTAGTGGTAGACCCCTGTCACGGTTGTTTGAACGTCGCTTGCACAGGCATTTGAATCACCGGTTACCTCAATCGGTTTCTTGACCTGTTTCTACCCATTATGTAAGAAGTGTGTTTGGGACATGTTGGCGAAACCAGAACAGTAAACAAAATTCAATTTTAGTTTAATTTATGTGCCTTAAACATGAATTGACTTTTAGATTAATACTCATTTTAATATTAATACTTGTTTATTAACACTTGGTTACTATAAATAAGTCTGTGTGTGTGTGTGTGTGTGTGTGTGTGTGTGTGCATATAACATAGTCTGTAGACAGCAGTTAGCCCTTATTATTTTAAAGCTGCGGTTTTATCAACAGCTACTGGGTCTGCTCGCATTTATAATATTCTCAAAGGGTAAGAGAGATGTGACTTGCCTCTCTTCCAAAATAGGACTGGCCATAAAAAATAAAAATCTGCCCACAAACATGTAAACCTGTGTTTCAGCTTCACGGTGTAATGAATAACTTTGACAAACTTTGAGATAGCCTCAGACTGTTTTTTTGGAAGTGGTGCGAAAACTAGAAAAGGACTAGAAAGTTTTCTGCTGAGGATTTCCACTTTTGAATGCGAGGTCTTGAAAGTGTGGCATGCAGTGGCATGTATGAAAATTTTGTGAATCTTGATGAAAAGCTTTCTCGCAAAAAATGTGATGTTTTTGTTTTTAATCAGTTGAAATGCAACACAAAACCGGTGTCTAAATCTTTCTCTCTTTGCGCCTTCTTTCCACTGTCATTTCACCGTGCCCAAATTTCCATCTTTGATCTTGTCCTCCTCTTCTCTCCCCCCTCTCTGTTTACTTTCTTTTCCTTCACCACCTATCCCTCATCCTCCTCTTTGTGCTTCCCCTTCTTGGTATCTCCCCTTCTTTTATTCTCTCTGTACTCCTCTGTCTTTCCCTGCTTTTCATTGTGTTCTATCTTCCTCATCTCTTCATGCCCGCCCACACCCCCAATCCAACCCCCCCCGCCCCCTCCATCCCCCCACCATGCCTGGCCAGGTGAGGAAAATCCTACTGGGGCTGCTCTGGCCCTCCCTCATTTTAGCCGTACCCAACCCCACCCTAAGCCCCAACCAACCGGATGAGCTCAATCCAACCCAAGAATTCAACACCGACACAGAGCCCTATGAAATGGAGGAACACTACACACATGCTGAGGGTCAACGAATGGCAGAACATGAGCCCAGCACAGAGATCCCCCCAATGCCTGAACACTACCATCATACAGAGGGTCAACCAATGGCAGACCACAACACTGAGACCCCCCCAATGCCTGAACACTACCATCATACAGAGGGTCAACCAATGGCAGACCACAACACTGAGACCCCCCCAATGCCTGAACACTACCATCATACAGAGGGTCAACCAATGGCAAACCACAACACTGAGACCCCCCCAATGCCTGAACACTACCACCATACTGAGGGTCAACCAATGGCAGAACACAACCCTAGCACAGAGACCCCCCCACACCACAACCATACAGAGGGTCACCCAATGGCAGAAGACAACCCCAGCACAGAGACCCCCCCACAATACCACCATACAGAGGGTCACCCAATGGCAGAAGACAACCCCAGCACAGAGACCCCCCCACACTACCACCATACAGAGGGTCACCCAATGGCAGAAGACAACTCCAGCACAGAGACCCCTCCACACTACCACCATACAGAGGGTCACCCAATGGCAGAAGATAACTCCAGCGAAGAGACCCCCCCACAATACCACCATACAGAGGGTCACCCAATGGCAGAAGATAACTCCAGCGAAGAGACCCCCCCACACTACCACGATAGAGAGGGTCACCCAATGGCAGAAGATAACTCCAGCGAAGAGACCCCCCCACAATCCCACCATACAGAGGGTCACTCAATGGCAGAAGATAACTCCAGCGAAGAGACCCCCCCACACTACCACGATAGAGAGGGTCACCCAATGGCAGAAGATAACTCCAGCGAAGAGACCCCCCCACACTACCACGATAGAGAGGGTCACCCAATGGCAGAACACAACACAGAAACCCCCCCAATGCCAGAACACCACGCCCACACAAAGCCCCACCCACGGCCAGAACACTACGCCCACACAAAGGGTCACCCAATGCCAGAACACAACACCAACACAAAGCCCCCCCCACGTCCAGAACACGCCTACACAAAGGGTCGCCCAACGGCAGAGCCTAACCGTAACACAAAGCCCCACCCACGGCCAGAACACGCCTACACAAAGGGTCGCCCAACGGCAGAGCCTAACCGTAACACAAAGCCCCACCCACGGCCAGAACACGCCTACACAAAGGGTCGCCCAACGGCAGAGCCTAACCGTAACACAAAGCCCCACCCACGGCCAGAACACGCCTACACAAAGGGTCGCCCAACGGCAGAGCCTAACCGTAACACAAAGCCCCACCCACGGCCAGAACACTACACCCACACAAAAGGTCGCCCAGCACAGGGACACAACCACATGGCAGAGCGCCCCCCAATGCCGACGGTGCCCGCTCACCAATATCCCGGCCGCATGGGTCCGCCCATGATGCCCACCCCGCCCCCGGACTTCCTCCGCCTCCCCAACGACACCGATGGGGTGATGCGCGGGTTCGAGCCCTTGCCCACGGGGATGCAGCCCGACATGTCCTACTGCGACATGCTGCTGGAGTCGCCGGTGCCGCCGCCCATGGACAGTGTGCCCTGGTTCTGCGTCTGCTCCCACTGCAAGGGCAAGGCGGGACCCAAGGGCGACCGCGGCGACCGCGGCCTGCCAGGTGACCATGACCCCCCCCCCCCCCCCCCACGCACGCGCACGCATGCACGCTACACCGCCTTTTTCTTTTAACGGACCTTCTTGCCCGGAAAGAGACGTGGATGAACCTGAATTAAGAAATTACAGTGAGCACAGCACGGCTACATTTTACATGCTAATTTTGGCTAAATTTGGGTGGCAGTGTAGTATAATGATGATATAACTGGCCACGTACCCAAAAAGTAGAGGGCTTGATATTCTGGTAGAACACTACAGTAGCACCCTTGAGCAAGGTATGGCTGCATTGCTTCAGTATATATCCAGCTGTTTAAATGAATACTGTGTAAAAATAAACAAATAAAAAGCTGTGTAAGTTGCTCTTGGTTAGAGTGGCTGCTAAATGCCCATAATGTAATTTATTTTCACTTGATGTGACTATCGGCCAATACATGAGAGTGCATTCAGGGTTTTGGATTTTACTCATTGAAAGGGACGATAAGACATATTTGTATGACTTTTTAATCCACCTTTTTGCTGTTCCACATGACCTTTACTCCCAACATGAATGAATTAGAGAGGCAGAATCAATATTAATGAAGCTCACCCCCTCCCATCTCTCTTCAGGAAGTCCGGGTAGTCCTGGGATAAGAGGTTTCACTGGGTTCAGAGGACGACCTGGATTCGTAGGCCACCAGGGCCTGAAGGGTAAGCATGCAACTCAACACAATGTGAATGCATTAACACACAGCCCAACAGGACTGTGACTGCATTAACACACAACCCAACAGGGCTGTGGCTACACTAATTTGGCCCAAGAACACTTTGTGAGTACACTGAGTACACTGGCTCAACACTTCCGGTTGTAAACTTCATTCCTGCCTCAAGGTTTTTTCTGTGACTCTTTTCATTGAGCAATACATTGTTTCCATGTTTTTTTTTTTCAAACTTATAAAGTTTCTGGGCAATTGTGCATTCAGCTTGTTCACATGCCTGTCGCTTTCAGGACAAAAAGGTGATGAAGGAGCAAATGGGGACCTGGGGCCCAGAGGATATACGGGAGCCAAGGGAGCCCCTGGTTATAAGGGTGAGCCAAAATTCAGGGGGGCGGGAGGGAGGAGGGTTACGCATGATCTCCAAATCTCCATTCACACTGCAATTGCTGGGCTCACCTCTGCCACTCTTTGTTCACAGGGGACAAGGGGGACCCAGGCATAGAGGGGCCCCCAGGTGAACACGGGCCCCAGGGTGAGCCGGGACAGTGCCCGGCCTCGTGCGGTATCATCCCGGGCCCCACGGGCGACCCGGGGCTGCCCGGCCTCTCGGGGGGACGAGGGCTGCCCGGGATCGCGGGTCCTCCAGGGGCCATGGGGCAGAAGGGCGACACGGGTGACATGGGGCCCCCTGGAAATCCAGGGAGAGATGGGATGAAGGGGGATCAGGGGTCGAAGGGGGAGTGCAACTGCCGGAACGGCACTAACGGTGCGGATGGCGCCGCGGGGCCCCCGGGGCCCAAGGGGATGAAGGGGGACATTGGCCTCGTTGGCATGAAGGGGGCTGTTGGCCCAAAGGGGGAGCAAGGAGTTAATGGCATGATGGGAATGCCAGGGCCTTGTACCCCTGCCATCCAATCGGCGTTCTCTGCGGCGTTACATGACGTATACCCCGCCCCCAACCTCCCAGTGCCCTTTGGGAAGATCCTCTACAACATGCAGGGGCACTACAACCCCATGACGGGTGTCTACCTCGCCCCCGTCAACGGCACGTACGTGTTCAGCTACCACCTGACCGTCTTCAACTCCGTGCTGAAGGTAGGGCTGTTCGTGAACTATCATCCCGTCGTCAAGACGACCGCGCCCACCAGCCTGAGCACCGCCTCCCAGCAGGTGGTGCTGCACCTGGCCCAGTTCGACAGGGTGTGGCTGCAGGTGAAGGACGCCTTCAGCAATGGCATGTACGCCGACAAGGAGAGCAGCAGCACCTTCAGCGGTTACCTTCTCCACCCTGACGTCTGCGACCAGCCGCTCATCCGAGAATTCTTTGACCCGCCACTTGAGGACGGATTCGACTGGGGCGACATGGATGGCCTGACCACCCCCGTACCTTAAACCTGGCCCAGAGTCATAATCACCCCTCATTGTTCGTGCGGGTGGGGGGGTGGGGGGGTGGTAGGAGACAGGAGCAGAGGCAATTGGTTGTTTAAGGAGGACTCCCATCCCCCCACCTTCCCCCTAAAACACCCGTCTCTCTCCAACCTACTTCAGGCTAGTTACCATAGCGACAGACCTTTCGGAGACAACCGTCCGTAACTTTCTGATAGTCTTCAACATTTCTCTATGCAATTATAAGCAATATATACTGATACACTATCCCTCATAAATAGCTGCTATCCAGTCATACTTTATCCAGATAAATTAAATAAGTGAACTCACCTGTGTGTACCTGTCACCTGTGTCTGCTCTATCGGTTACTGCTCACAGAAAGATCCCACACTTGAGGCAGGTGGTCCTGTGTGTCTTCACTGATTTTCTTCCCCAGCTGTGGCTGTTTAAACCATAGACACTTGCAATAGCAATCTACCAAACTATAAAAATCTAATTATTTATCAGTTATGATCAGCTGAATATTTTTTTTCTAAAACCTGAACTAGAGGCTCACTGATACTGGAAAGAGGACTAGCTCACCAAAAAAAAAAAAAAAAACAATTAAAAACACCTTGTCGAGAAATCTGGGAACAGAACTTTTTCTGTTTCCAGACATCCACCTTGAGCAGATTTACAGGTTTTGCATTCTGTAGCTCAATTCTAAGTACACAATATAAAGGGCATTGAGTCTGGAAAAGTCCCTGAATATGTATTACTGTCTATATATATAAGATGGCCACAGGAGGAGGCTTTGCTTGTGTGCAGCTGGCTGGTGGATTGTGTAAGGCAGTACCTGTAGACAGGTGGCAAGTCAATGTGATGTCAGAAGAGAGGGACCTCTGAAGCCAAAGGTCAGGGTTCAGAGGTCAGGGGTAGTGTTTGAAGCCAGGCCCTGCCTTGGGCTCCCATAGCGCAGAAAATGGAATCCGAAGACCTCGCCCACTCCTTGCACCAGAGGGATTTATCTTATGTGATTTATAGATTTATTTTTATGACAATTATTTTGTTGGTGGATTTTATTTTGCTCTGTATAATTTTTATCCTTCCTAAAATAAAATGTTGAAGGAGAAGGCCCTCGACCCCGTGTAGTGTCTGTGGAGAGGTTGGACCCCAGAAAGCCCTTCTGCAGAAGCCTTGGAAAGTCCCACTGGCAATCGTTTTTCAACCATAAATTACACGTAAACACATCTCAGAGTATTTTTATATTTATATTTCAGAAATATTGGCCACCCGCGTTAAGTGTTTTAAATAGTTCACAGATTTTTTTTAAATGAACACACACAGACACACACATTCATGCACACACACACACACACACATACACACACACACCAACAAACATCGTTCCCCTGAATATACGTGACAGGAAAAAACTGAAAGCAAGAACATGAAACACAGGCCTTTAATAACTGTCACAAATTACTGCAATTATGGAATTATGATCAAGTTGCATTCAGTATTACAAAAAATGAATTCAGTATTAAAAAAGATCTACAATCACCATTTTACCCATATTAAAATAAATTTTAATGTTACATCTCTGGGACACCCGTGCACCCTGCAAATATAAAGCTAAAATGATTTTTATATCCATCCAATAATCCAATAACATGGTTCTCTGCTATGTGATTCACAAGAATCCAGGGAACACTCTTTGTCTATCATTGTGGTGCTGAGAATGAACAGAAATTACTTTTGTGGTGGATGTGAATATACAAAAATGATAAAAATACATATAGAAATAAGTCTTGTGAAGATTGTATCATTAGTATGAAGTTTTGACCTTATTGATTTTAATGTCTGGCTATGTTATAAACTTAAAAGTTTTCAGTGAAAGGCTATCTCAATCAATAGTAACTAAATAGCTTTTGATAGCATGTTTCCTCGCTGAAAAATGAAAGTGGTAACTAGCTATAATAACTAACTTTCTTGAAAACACTGCAACCAGTAATCTGGTTGACCCATCCCTTAATGGATTTGAAAGTTTAAATAACGCACTGACTGAATCAAGTCATGTGACAGAAGTGTGACCTGTTGCATGATCTCCTGCTTTTGTTTAGATTTTTTTAAGTAAAAGCAATCCTTTGTAGTACATAATAGGCAAACTCTATGCGACATTGTAATGTAAATGTAGCCAACAACAGTGCAAGAAGCATGGGCTAGACACTTCGAAAGAGCATGGATGCATAATTGACTTTCCAGGCAAATCTGCAGTTGTGTACACCTGCAAGGACCTTTGATGGTTCCTTTTTGATGTATTTGGAAAATCTGGTGCAGCTTGCTGTTTGGGCTTCATCAGCTTCCTGGCCTTAGAGACTGACACCACCCAACCCGACCCCCCCCCCCCACACACACACACACACACACACTCAAAACCACCAGGTGATGTCATCACCCTTTGGCTGGTGATGCATTGCCCTCCTCCTCTTCCTCATTGTCCTTTCCTCCCTTAATGGAGCAGTGCTTCAACTCGTCACAGACCACCTCCTCATCATCCTCACTGCGTGTATCAAGAGACAGACCGACGCCCAAAATCAGGCACCCACAGTACAACAACATGCTCATGATTTGCCCAATAATGCCCTTCGTGGTCAATGAGGATTTTACTTAAATTGAAAACCCAGACTCTGGTGATCTCCCTCCTTTTTTTTTTTGTGTTTGATTCAGGCAAGAACAGGATTAACAGCTGCAGGTGTGACACTGCCTAACACAGAGAGATGCGACTGTGAGAAACAGCACCAGACAAGGTTACTGTCTCACTCAGTAACAGACATACAGGACGAATGTCACCCTCAGTAACAGACAAACGAGACTACTGACACACTCAGTAATGGAGAGACAGGACTAATGCCGCTCTCAGTAACAGACAGACAGGACTAATGCCACACTCAGTAACAGACAGACAGGACTCATGCCACACTCAGTAACAGACAAACGAGACTACTGACACACTCAGTAATGGAGAGACAGGACTAATGCCACACTCAGTAACAGACAGACAGGACTAATGCCACACTCAGTAACAGACAGACAGGACTAATGCCACACTCAGTAACAGACAAACGAGATTACTGACACACTCAGTAATGGAGAGACAGGACAAATGTCACACTCAGTAATGGGACAGACAGTAGTGCTATCGTGCTAATATTAAGTAATATAAACAGATCTGCTCACCATTCTGCAGGATGGAAATGATGTAATCGAAATGAGAGGAAATATGAATAGAGAAGGCCACTCCACACACATGAATGCATGCACAAACACATAAGCGTGCACAAATACATACAGTAAGCGTATGCATGAATGCGTACACACACACACACACACACACCTGTTCCAGGTGTACCTACCTGCTTCAGGCTTGGGGTGCATGAGCTGGAAGGGCAGCTCAGCTCGGACCTCACTGAAACACAGCGAGCACAGAGCAGGTGATTTCAGAACTGACTCACGGATGGCTCACTGACACACAGACTCACACATTCACTGACACACTGACTCACTGGCTCACACATTCACTGACACACAGACACACTGTCTCACACATTCACCGGCACACTGACTCACTCAGACTCACACATTCACTCACATACTGACTCACTGACACACAGACACACTGACTCACACATTGACTGACTCACTCTTACTCACATATTCACTGACACACTGGCTCACTGACACACAGATACACTGACTCACACATTCACTGACACACTGACTCCCTGACTAACACATTCACTGACACACTGACTCACTCAGAGACAGCGACACTGACTCGCTAACACTAGCATAGTTATATAAGATGTTAGCGATTTTATTTTGAACATTATTGTCCCTTTCTATTGTTCTTTGTTGGTTTTTAGACAACGTACACAATCTCAAACTATATTTATACAGCATATTTCATATGATATACAGTGCAATGTGATTCACAAATGATGAAATGCGAGCTAAAATGCAAATTCACCAAGGGCAAAACTAAAAAAACTAAAAGCAAAAAAGTATGTTAATATATGAAATAAAAAGCAATGTGCTTAACCTAAATTGCTTGCCAGCCGTAAAAATGATTGTATTTAAAAAAAGCCAAGCAAGTCACTCTAGATAAAAGCATGGGCCAAATGCTCAATATCCCCTCAACAATACTCTAGCACCTCCCAGGTACACAATAGTTACTTTGTGTAACCATTCTGTGCTTCAGAAACCCGTTAGAATCGCTCTATTAAGCCCTGGCACACCTGCTCCCCCAGCACCTCAGCAGTATCCCTGAATCTCACCTGGATCCAATCATCCTAATTCAGAAAGGATAGAAGCAGAACACAAGCTTAGGATTAGAACATCGGTTAGGATGCATATGGATATGCTCAAGTAAGTGTGTGCAAACATGTATGCGCGCGCACGCAAACACACACATGCACAGACACAATGCGCACATGTATACACACACACACACACACTGACCCGCTAGTTTTGAGTTTCACCACCAGTCTGTAAGACACCAGCAATCCCAAGACCTCTTTCAGCACACCTTCCTTCACACTGAGAGAGAGAGAGAGAGAGAAAGAGAGAGTGCGAGAGAGAGAGGGAGAGCGAGAGAGAGTGAGAGAGAAAGAGAGAGTGCGAGAGAGAGAGGGAGAGCGAGAGAGAGAGAGAGAGAAAGAGAGAGTGTGAGCGAGAGAGAGAGAGAGAGAGAGAGAGAGATAGTTTCATATGGGCAACCAAACCAGATCTGTCTGAAACACTGACTGACTGCTAAATCGGTGACTGAAGCAAACAATTGAAACCGATTTTCTTTTGTTACATGTAAGGGATCACACACTAGACTGATCGAATCAGTTAACTTGGGTTGAGTTGAATTGTCCAGCCAAGTTGTACGCAGCAGACTTTGAATGCACACCAACTGACAAGAAAATACTACAGTGAGGGGCATGCCTTCCTAGTGTGACCATCCCAGCACTGGCTAGAGAGACTACAGCAAGCCAGATATTTACTGCAACAGATACAGCACTCCCAATGGGCGCATCACTTCCTGCCAGCTCCTGATTGGTCACTCACATGCTGGAGGAAGCCAGGTTGGTGTCTTCATACTTCAGCTTTCCATCCAGAGCTATGCCCTTCTTCTCTCGGTTGTTAGCCAATAAGGGCAGGATGGTGTATACCTTGTCCAGGCTGTCACCAGAGGCCACTGTGTCTCTGGACCAATAGGAAGGCATTGTTCAAGATTCTACGGCACTGCACTTGTCTGAGAATGAGAATCGGCACTGAAGAAATGGAGTGAAAGTCTCACAGACATAAGCACTCACAGATTTGCTCCACGGCCACTGGCTCTACATAGTTGTCATTGGAGTAGAGCACCACGTTGGTCACCTGCTCCACTGGGTGGGTGGGGGTTTCGGGGGTGTGTGGGGGTTGGACAAAGTCAGATGACACAGGTGGGCTTTAGCTTGATGCCAGTTAACATAAATTGAGCATAGCTAACATAAAATGTATATAGAGGTCGACCATTGCACTCATCCAACTTCAAATTGCATTTAAAAAGAATACATATTTCTTTGGGTGAAAAACCCTTTCTTTATCTTTCAACATAAAAAGATTAAACACGTGTGCCGCTGCTCTACTCTATCTGTGCTCTGAAGACCACGTCCGATCTTGCACTTCCTTTTTCTCTCTTAGTCTTCCTCGAGAACATTCTGTTTAAGTGTCCGAAAGCTTTAGAAGTCTCACCTAAAATGGTGATGCCCTTCACTGCTCTGTTGGAGTCGTTTGTGATGTTCAAATGGACGTCAATGTTCTCCCCGTGGTAGTATGTCTGTGGAGAGAGAGCTGTTCAGATTAGTCACAAATCAGTTCATGTGTAATCCAATGAAATAACAGTCAAGTCCTGGTTTTCTCCTGTTGGTCCTGGTGATTGGTCAGTCCTTATCACCACCCTGCATTACATTTTGCGATTGTTCTCCATCTCACAGTAACTGGATATACTGTGGCTCTGTCCGAATCAGCGCGCTTGCCTACTATTGAGAATGCAAATTGTAGTTGTATACTTGTATACTCTATCTGTTGTTAATCTTGCACTGATCAGTTACACATGGTCCCTAACCGGCTGTGATTGTCAGTTGCATTCTGTGCACCGCAGCGATTGGTGATTGGTTAGTTACGCTCTCTCAAACTACAGCGATTGGTTACTCCTGTTCCCCTTGCCTTGTGGTGGGAAAACTCACCTGTTTTTCCAGGCTGGCCTCCAGCAGCAGAGGTTTGTCGGACATGACAAAGTCGTAGGCGGTCTGCAGCGAAGGGGCGGGGCCACTCTGCTGGGGCGCATGCTGAACCTTCCGGATCATCATCTTGACCGTGCTCCTGCGGGGCAGGGCGAGGCGGGGCGGGGCGGGGCAGGGCAAAGCGGGGGGGGGGGGGGGGGGGGGGGGGCAATCGCAGTCAGCGAACCTCAATCACCAGAGCACAGCTCAGTCCTTAGCGTCCACAGCCACGGGAGACTGCAGGCATCAGACCTCCGCAACCAAAGTAGATGATAACCTTTGACCTCAGGTGACATCACAATCCACCAGCCTCACCACGGAAGGTGATATAAGCTGATAGAAAGGTGAGTGGTAATACAGCACATCTCCGGCATTAGATTGGATTAGATTAAGTGCTGCTGGGAGGGGGACACTGAACAGCCACCTTTGGTTTAAGACACACAGACTCTCGACGGGAGATTCTCCGGCCCTGTTGTCAGGCCTCACCGTTTCGGAGGCTTCTCGTCCTGGCTCTTGGAGGAAAAGGCCTTCACCTCAAACTCCACGGCACAGTGCTGCAGGGAAAACCGCAAAGAGCGACCGGTATGACACAGCCCTGACGAGAGCAGGGACGGGGGAGGAGGAGGAGGAGGAGGAAGAAGAGGAGGAGGAGGAAGAGGAGGAGGAGGAGGAGGAGAAGGAAAAGATTTTGAAACTGTATTACTCTCACCTTCCCCACATCAGTCAGAGCAGGTTGCAGAGCCACAGAGCAGGGCAAGTTGTCTGGCAACTGGAAACAGAGAACAGACTGACTACACACGATCACTCACAGAAAACAGACTGCACACTGTCACTCACAGAACACACTGAGTGCACACTACGACTCTCAGAACACACTGACTGCACACTATCACTCACAGAGCACACTGACTGCACACTATCACTCACAGAACACACTGACTGCACACTATCACTCACAGAGCACACTGACTGCACACTATCACTCACAGAACCCACTGACTGCACACAATCACTCACAGAACACACTGACTGCACACTATCACTCACAGAACACACTGACTGCACACTATCACTCACAGAGCACACTGACTGCACACTATCACTCACAGAACCCACTGACTGCACACAATCACTCACAGAACACACTGACTGCACACCATCACTCACAGTGTATTTTTCAAATGTGTGCATGTGTGCACCTAGGTGCATGTATTGCATACGTGTTCATTCATATCTGTGAGTATCTCACCTCAAAAAAGAAGGGGTACGCATTGACCCCCAGTTTGTGCAGAAGCTTCTCCTGCGTTTTGGTGTGGGTGCTCCTGTCCTTGTCCTGCAGAGGGGGGTACACCTGGAGGGTGCGCTGGTAAATATCCCGCCAGAATTTCATCCCAATGACGTCCTCGTCCTCTGGGCCGTACCGGAATGTGCAGGACAGGGTAACGTAGGCTGGAGGAGGGCACAGAGCAAGGTCAGCTTCTCTTCAAACAGCTCACGCAAACCGCACGAATCCTCCAAAATTTAACTCTTGACTTTCTGACAAGTCCAAGGTGACCAGACATACTCCTGGAAGAACAAAGGGTGAAGTGGTTCTTCAAACTGTCCAGAAAAATGCTAACCTTTTTTATCCTTCATTTGCGTGGGATCAACCAGGACAACGCCATCTAGAGCCAAGCAAGGGAAGTGCGGGTTACAAAACCTCATTAATCTGAGACATTGGCCGAACATACAGCATGTATTTCAGAGTCCGATAAACATAGCTGATAACTGTTGTGCAAAAGTAACACAAACAAAACATGGTAAAATATTTCAAAATAAGGAGCATATATTAGCAAATGGTTAAATGATTCATTAGAACGCTCTTATTGGAGCGTTGCTCCTCCATGGTGTATGATGATAAATATACTTTACAGTCCAGCTATAAAATGTTACATATATTCCATGAATCAATGGGAAGCAGGTGCACAGAAGTTAACTGCGGCTGACACATTTTATGATAGCTGAGGTGGCTCACAGTATATCAAAATAATAATTTAGTTAAATGTAGGGTATTTTTTATCACTACTTTCCAAAAATAGTTATGATGACGTCGACGATGGAAACACATTTTGGTTTTTATATTGCTTGATCAGAGCACGGACTGATTGGACAAGTGACTCACTGACAGAATCAGGTCAGAAACTCTCTAATGTAAAAATAGGCAAACTCACCCACTGGGTCCACAAAGTCAATGTGATCCACAAAGTCCCGCCTCCCCATGTACACCCCCACCTGGTCCAAAAGAACACATCATTACTTTAATTTAAGGCTTTCTGCCTTTTAAGGCACATGTGTCCAAATGATTAAGTAATTAATGTCAATAAAATTAATTAATTAATTAATTAATTAAGTGCTTAATATAATGGTGAAACCTGATATGGTATTGCACGTGTGCACACACACACACAAACACACACACACACACACACGCACACACCCATCTGGGGGTGACTGTAGACTCAGTGTAGCTTCCTGGGTCCAGCTGCAGGAGAGGGAAGGGTAAAGCAGGAGATACATGCTGCACTCACCGATTTGTCCCGAGATAGCTTCTTAAAAACCATCTGCTTGGGGCCCATAGTGGCGAAATAGAGAAACCCACGTCTGAAAAAATAGAGGCAGACTTGTGGGACAGAGCCCAACTACTGCCCCAACACCCCATCCCACAGCAAAACACCTTCTACTACCTCCCACCCTGCAAATCACTGCTCTAATACCCCGCCCCATTCAAAAACACTTTCTATTGCCACCCACCCTGCAAATCACTGCCCTAATACCCCGCCCCACTCAAAAACACCCTCTACTATTGCCTTGGTCCCCAAATAATTGCACCAATCCCCCATTCCACCGCAAAAAAACCATCTACTACCAGCACACCCCCTGGTTACCCCCAATGCCCCCCCACCCACATGCAGTGCAATCATCTGAGTGAAGCTGGGAACACCGTGGGCTGCATGCATACGCTCACCCGTGTGCATACGCTTACCTGTGTGCATACGCTCATCTGTGCAGAGTGTGGCTCTCACCTGCTAGAGAGTGGGCAGTCCTGCCCTGGGCACAGCTTATGTACCGTGTGTGCCCAAATGATCTCTTCCCTGTCACGTGACCACCCAACGCGCACACACACACACACACACACACACACACACACGCATGCCTGCAGACACATACAAGCACAAGCGCACAAACACGCACACGCACACACACACACTCGCATGCCCGCAGACACACACACACACACACACACAGACACTTGATCTATTTAGTCATTGATATGTCCTGGTTGCTGGCTCAGGGGGATTGAGCTGGTTCCACACGGTCAGCAGGGAGGAAGATTAGGGACCGTGGCGGTGACCTCCCAGGGGTTGCCATGGCAATAGCATCTCACGGTGACTGTTTTCACTGAGGGGGCAGCTTTGGCCACCTGCATCACTGAAGTGTATGTATGGGGGGGGGGGGGGGTAATTTACTGTCTGTAAAAGGGTGGGGTTATAGGGGTTCGGGGGGGGGGGTATGGGGAAGGAGGGTGACTCGGGAGGAGTGACCAGTGCTGTTGTTGTTCTGGGAGGTTTTAGTGGCAGGACGCATCTCTAAAGCCCTAATCCCCCTGTTCTCTGAGTCAGCACAGTGAGGGGGGATGAGCAGGGCGATTAGCTCCTGGAGAGCGGACAGAGGACAGTTTTGTGTTCAAACCTTTATTTTTTTTTTTTTTTACTTCATTTTATCCAGAAATTTTCAAATTTGCTTCATGAATCTTTGAAAGGTCTCTATGACAAGACCATAATATTCAGTCATTTATTGCAAGTATTCCCTATACACCCAACATTATTCATGAAAGGGTGGCACCTGGTGGAATTTGAAAATTGAAGTTGGGGTTCAGTAATTGCCCTTCAAGTTCCCGCACGATGATAAGTCTAATACTAATATATTAACTGCAGGTAGCCTCTAGAGAATTGCAAGTCATTACTCAATAATGGTCTGCTTTGCATGTTAAGTGTTGTCACTAATGTGACCCACCAATCGTGAGCCTTCGCTGCTGCACTGGGTTTGGCGCCTCGATGCCGGTCAGTGACGTTTCCTCAAGTGCACTGACCTCCGGCTGATCCCTGCGACCCCACATAACCTCGCTCCCACCTGCACTACTACAGATGATGTCACCGTAACTAAGGAGACTCATAAGCTTCTAAAGCAGCGAGGGAAAGAAGCTTCCGTTTTCTCACCAAGGTCTCGGACGGCTTTAAATCACCAAACAGGTTGTAGATGCATCTTTCTGTGTACAGATGTCCAGTTTATTGTACATATTTGGTTCCAAAATATTCATTTTTTTTAAATGCCCTCCCTCTTCCTTCTGTGGTATGGAAGCAGCTTAGACGTACCTCAGTTCCCCTTTTCAGACGCAATCAAACTTAAAAGTACACCCCTGCTCGATTTCGGACACAGGAATCCAGTGGGAACCATGTGACTGTGGACAAAGCAAAAAAAAAAAAAAAAGAGAAACGAGAATCACACCAGCGGATTTAGCCTCAGAAACGGTTTATTACATCAGTACGCACAGAGGAACAGACGCGGCCAGACGTTTCCTGTTCTGACCCACGACAGGGAGTAGTGATGCTCAGTGGCCATACCTAAAAGACAGGAAATGACCACGCCCCGTCACACACCGGCCGCAGCCAATGGGCCCGAGCGGACAGCTGTCCAATCGGGAGCCAGAGGCTGTGACCCAAATAAATGGAAAAAAATAAAAAATAAAAAACTGCTCCACTGCCACTGCAGGATGGGTAATGTGATGTAGGAAATGGGCACGCCAGAGCCCTCCGTCCAAGTGTGCGCACACACACCATCCACCACAAGGTGTCCTTACACAGCCAAAACGCACCTGCTCCTGGCTCCAGCCTCTCTGGGTCAGTCACATGTAAACAGAGGCCAGAGGACCCGAACATGGACCTCTGACTGGTTGAAGCAGAGGCTCATGGGAGCTGCCCAGCCAGCCAATAAATACAAGAATAAATAACAAAAGACAGTTTCACCTTCAACGCACAAGGAGACGATGTGCACTCACCCACGCACGACACTCACGCACGGCACGCGTAGACGTTCACTCGAATGCAACAGTGGCATCCTCACTCAAACACAAGACCCTCACACACACACATAGGCACCCACTTAATTACTCCTAAGCTACGCCTAACCTTTTGCAGATGCCGTGTATTGTTTAGTATGACCTACGTGAGCCAATGTGAGTTAAATTCTTTCTTTGTGCAAATTTACTGGGCCAATAAATCTGATTCCAATTCTCACACACAGCACACGCATGGGCACACTCAAACACGACACAGGCACACACACACACACACACACACACACAATCTCTCGTTATGCCGATGCCAGTTTAATAAAAACAAGCTTCTGCTGTAAACCATCGTAGAGGATCTGCAACCCCAGAACGCAGGACTGCACCACACCTCGTCAGGCCGGGGTCTAATGCTAAAACCTTTCCTATAGACAAATAGTACAAATTACTAACAATAACACAAATCACAAGCACACTTGTGCCCAGCACACTTCACACTCTTAGGGGGGGGCGACATAGCTCAGGAGGTAAGAGCGGTTTTTTGGCAGTCGGAGGGTTGCCGGTTCGATCCCCCGCCCTGGGCGTGTCGAAGTGTCCCTGAGCGAGACGCCTAACCCCCTGCAGATGGTCGAAAGAGTCGAGGTGGGACAGCACAACACACATCAAGATAAGGCAAACAAAAATAAATCAAGATAAGAATGTCAAAAGTACAACTTTCGTCAAAAAGATACAGCACAAAATATATCTTAACAGTCTGATATGCGTATTATTGACATGTAAACATACATAGTAAAAGTATACATTTTCGGTCTATTTTTTCTCTCGTTGCAAAGGACTCCGTGTTCCAGGGGTTTCTACGGGACAACCGTCCCTCTGTTCAGTCCCCTTGCTCCGCACAGTAAAAGCTGATTTACACCCCTCGGAGAGAGGAAGGCCACACGTCGCGCCCGCGAGGCGGAGTCACCGCACTCGGACCGCTCGTCACAGAGAGGGAGGACCACACGGCCCTTTGTGTGGAGCTTCATTACTGAGCCCAACACCGTACGGGTAAAGACAGGGGCAGCCTGGGCCCAGTGCACTTATCTGTAGCGTAGCTCGGCTCGGAAGCGGCCAATCGTCGGATTTAATCCAGGACGGCCCGTCGTACACGGAGGCAAGCTCTGTGTCAGGTCTTTGTGACTCAGACGCACACCCTCTGAACGGCTGGCAGTCATTGCTGCGTAATTAACACACTCTCTCCTCAGGCTAGAACGCTCCAACGCGCACTTCCTGGATTCAGGAGCTTAGCGTTGATTGGCTACTCCGCGGGGCAGTATAAATCAGCCCTAATGGAGAGCAGGACTGGCCAGCTGCAGTGCACTGTGGGAGCCTACGGCCCCTCCCAGTACAGCTCCCCACTGTGCGTGTCACATGACACTTGGCCCCCATTCCTGCTCCTTACTGTGGTCGCACGGGGGGGGTTGGGGTCCCTCCTATTTTTGACTTTAGATTTTGGGGGGGCTGTGACTGGTCAAATATGGACACAATCGTTCCACCATTTCTCAGCTGACCAATCAGGAGGTGGCACCCCACAGGTGGGCGGGACGGGTCGGTCCGTCGGCCAATCAGATGTCAGACCACAGCACAGCCTTGCTTCCCTTGTCCACGCTGACCACATGGGCTCCCGACGGTGACCAGGCCACAGCGTTGATGGCCGAACTGCAAGAGAGCAGCCAATCAGGACACAGCGACAGCAGGGAGGACCAATCACAGCAGGTCAGAGCAGCAGTGTTTACCTGTGCTGCTTGTCCAGAGTCCGGTCCAACTTCCCAGTCAGCACATTCCACACAAACAGGGTCCCATCTGCTGACCCAGCGGCCACATACGAGCCATCAGGACTAAGGAGGAAGCAGCAAAGCGCAAAGTCACACAGTACAAAAACACACACACACTACACACATGCACAAACACACAGACACACACACACAGTACAAAAACACACACACACACACAGTACAAAAACACACACACACACAGTATAAAAACTACACACACACAGTACAAAACCACACACACACACAGTATAAAACTGCACACATGCGCAAGCACACACAGACACACACACACACAGTACAAAAACACACACACACACGCACATGCACACACACACACACACACAGTACAAACCCACACACAGACACACAATTGAATTCTGAGTATTGGACACACTCAGTCAGAGCCACACACAAATCATTATTATCACTAAAAATGGTTCTAACCTGAATGTTACCCTTGTCCAGTCTGCTCCACACTTGAACCCCTGAGCACTGAGGAGAGAGAGAGCGAGAGAGACAGAGAGAGAGTAAGAGAGAGAGAGCCACTGTCACCTTTCACCCCCCTCTACATTTGCCAGACACATGTACTGTAATTATCTTTTTCCATTTTCCTGTTTGCACATGCAAAAAAACAGCCACCGGTTATGCCTGGAATTGGCAGGAAGTAACAGGGAGCCTGGAATGTTCACTGAGAGTTTGGAATGTTGGGAATGTTTTGCAGTCCTAGGAAATAAACCAGGAAGCGGGAATGTTTGTCCCACACGCTCACCTGAAGGACTGCCTGACGGCGTTGCTGCGCAGGTCGATGATCTTCAGCAGGTCGTCACGGGAACAGGTGAGCAGCTGAGTCCGGTCGTGGCTCAGGTCCAGAGAGGTGACCCGGCCCTGTAGCTCCAGCTCTAGCACAATGCTCTCCGCCCTGCAGGGGCAGTCAAGAGCAAACAATGACTGACCAATCAGACAGAACCAAACAAACACAGAGCCATGTGACAGAACCAAACAAACACACATTACCATCAGGCATAAACAAACAAACACAGAGCCATCAAACAGAAAAAAAAAAACACACATTACCATCAGACAGAACCACACAAACACAGAGCCATCAGAAACAAACATGGCATGGTCAGAGATAAGAACACCCTCACGCCTCAGGCAGATGCAGTTGCACACAGAGCTATCACCCTGATGTCCCGTCTCACCTGATGTCCCAAAAGCGCACTTTCTTATCGAAGTGGCCACTCATTACGCACTGCTCCGTACAAACGATGTCATTACAGCTGGAGCCAGCAAATACTGTCTTCATACCTATGAGAGAGAGAGAGAGAGAGAGAGAGAGAGGGGAGGGAGGGAGAGAGAGAGAGAGAGAGGAGGGAGAGAGGAGAGAGAGAGGGAGAGGAAGAGAGAGAGAGGAGAGGGAGAGGGAGGGAGAGGGAGAGATAGGAAGAGAGAGGGAGAGGGAGAGAGAGATTATAGCACTCACGTTCAGCTGTTGATATCCTATTATTTATCCTATTATTACTCAATATGTTCCAATACATTTTTAACCATATTTTACACATTTAACGAGTCATTTGCGGAACATTAAAGCATGATGAACTGAACGGAACGGAAGGGGTATGGAGAGTGAGGACGAGAGAGAAAGGAGGGGAGGAGAGAGAAAGAGAGCGAGAGAGAGAGAGAGACAGTGAGAAAACGAGACTCACAGACTTTACTCCGCAGGTCCCAGAGTTTGAGGGTGCGGTCGTAGCTCCCGGACACGATTCGGGCGTTGTCCAGGAGGAAGCGGGCGGCCAGCACCTTCCCGCTGTGCCCCGTGAGGGTGTGCTGCGGGCGAGAGGGGGCGCAGCTGAACACCACAACCCTAAACCCAAAACCCCATCAGGCGTGCACCCGATGATGACGCAACTTACAGCACGCCCCATTGACGTACATTCACCACTGAATGACTACAGCATGCCCCATTACAGTACATTCACCACTGAATGACTACAGCATGCCCCATTGCAGTACATTCACCACTGAATGACTACAGCATGCTCCATTACAGTACATTCACCACTGAATGACTACAGCATGCTCCATTACAGTACATTCACCACTGAATGACTACAGCATGCTCCATTACAGTACATTCACCACTGAATGACTACAGCACGCCCCATTACAGTACATTCACCACTGAATGACTACAGCATGCTCCATTACAGTACATTCACCACTGAATGACTACAGCATGCCCCATTACAGTACATTCACCACTGAATGACTACAGCATGCTCCATTACAGTACATTCACCACTGAATGACTACAGCATGCCCCATTACAGTACATTCACCACTGAATGACTACAGCATGCTCCATTACAGTACATTCACCACTGAATGACTACAGCATGCTCCATTACAGTACATTCACCACTGAATGACTACAGCATGCCCCATTACAGTACATTCACCACTGAATGACTACAGCATGCTCCATTACAGTACATTCACCACTGAATGACTACAGCATGCTCCATTACAGTACATTCACCACTGAATGACTACAGCATGCTCCATTACAGTACATTCACCACTGAATGACTACAGCACGCTCCATTACAGTACATTCACCACTGAATGACTACAGCACGCTCCCATTACAGTACATTCACCACTGAATGACTACAGTATGCTCCATTACAGTACATTCACCACTGAATGACTACAGCACGCTCCATTACAGTACATTCACCACTGAATGACTACAGCACGCTCCCATTACAGTACATTCACACTGAATGACTACAGCACGCCCATTACAGTACATCACCACTGAATGACTACAGCATGCTCCATTACAGTACATTCACCACTGAATGACTACAGCATGCTCCATTACAGTACATTCACCACTGAATGACTACAGCATGCTCCATTACAGTACATTCACCACTGAATGACTACAGCATGCTCCATTACAGTACATTCACCACTGAATGACTACAGCACGCCCCATTACAGTACATTCACCACTGAATGACTACAGTATGCTCCATTACAGTACATTCACCACTGAATGACTACAGCACGCTCCATTACAGTACATTCACCACTGAATGACTACAGCATGCCCATTACAGTACATTCACCACTGAATGACTACAGCATGCCCCATTACAGTACATTCACCACTGAATGACTGCTAAACAAAGAGCCGGAAATGTTTTTAAAAAAATGTTCCCGCAGATCCCCGCTGCTAATCAAAACATAACAACGTCTGGCAAAATCGCATTATCCTAAACAGACTCTTCTCTTAAATTCAGTGAGTCATCTGAGGGCATCTGACTGGTGACTACAGGGCTAACACATTTATATTTAAGCAGGCTCTGGTCCAGGTCACTCAAAGCTCCCAGCTAGCGAAACGCAATCAGGGCTCAGTCAATCCATTTTTTTTCCTAATATCACCCATTTTTACTTTTTTTCCCCCAAATTTGTTTTGGTTTTTTTTGTTGCCATGTCTCATAAGTTGTTTCATAACTTAATTTGTTAAGGGAAATTACAAGCCCTTTTGGGCTTTTTTTTTTTTACTTTCCATGCATATTTTTTCTTCCCAAGTTTATGGTTTGTTGCTTTTTCCCCCCTTTTTTATGGTTTCTAGGTTTTTTCTTAAGCGAAAAAAAAATAGTAATTTAAAAAAGGACATCTTTCCTGTGGCTGGAGTACTCACTCTGAGTCTGTAGTCATCTACAGTCCACATCCTGCTG
>CM045888.1:9136487-9143987 GCA_025169545.1 Anguilla japonica | reverse complement strand
CACACACACAGACACATACACAAACACAAAAACACATTTACACAGACATACACACACACACAGACACATACACAAACACAAAAACACATTTACACAGACACACACACACACACAGACAGACACATACACAAACACAAACACAAAAACACATTTACACAGACACAAACACACACACATACAATAGGCGTGCACACAGCACACACAAACACACACACACACACACACCCCAGACACACACACACACAGACATCTACACAGACACATACACACACACACACAGGGATGTATCTCCTTTGTGTTGTAGTCCTACCTGAGGTCATGTCTGTTCTGATGGTCAAACTTGTCAGTCTGGAGTCTCTCTGACAGAACAGTGTGTAGGTCAGATTTCTCGAGGAGCCGATTATCTGAAGCGCACACACACACACACACACACACACACACATGCACAAACACACACACACACACACACACACACACACACACACACACACAGCAGTAAGTAACAAAGTCCACACCCGTCACTTCAATGCCACCACAACACTTGATGAGACTCCACAGTGCAACATGATCCAGATAGACAGACACTACTACTACATTCTCCTGGGAGTAGGCGGCGATCGAGAGCAGTGATTGGTCCAGCCCCTGGGGAGCAGTTACAGCTTTAGTATAGTGAAGCAACTGACTATCCCTTGTTGAACAGTTACTGATTGAACGCACAAATTGGCTCATCCCTTTGGGAGTAGGCTCTGCTCAAGCGCAGCGATTGGCCAGCCACGATTGGCCAGCCACGAGAAAGCAGACAGCGACGGAGCACAGCGATTGGCCCAGCCCCTGTGGAAGAAGCTGCCAGCCGCTCTCACATTGGTGGATGATCTCCTCGAAGGCCTGCCTCTGCACCCGGTCCCTCTGCTTCAGCTGGTCCGCAATGTGCTTCTTCCATGGCCGTTTCGCCTGGCCCCCTCGATCCGACATACCCCTGCAGGACCAAGAGAGCCCGGGGAGCCTAATGTCACAACGCTAATCAGCCTTCACCCAAACTTTTTCAGTCAGGCCCCCCTTTGGTAACAGTAAGAATGCTCAGGGACGTGCAGCAGTCACAAGCACTTATTTTTATCAAACTGACCCACTACTTGACTGTGTGTAACAGGGAATTTATTCAAGATGTCACCTTACAGCACTAGTCACTTGTCATCAGTCTAATTTTGCATCTGATGTAGGTCTACACACCCCTCGAACCGCACGTAGACTGACAGTGCTCTGGTGTTCATGAACACAAACAACCATCGCTAAATTAGGAAGTGATGTGGAATCTGTTAACACGCATAGCAACCAAAAAAACGGTGCCACTGATTTAATTAGGGCAGAGACTCAAAAGAATCCCAACATCCTCTGGTCAGCGCTTTATCAATGTCGGTTGCTAGGGCAACAAATTCTGAACCCATAAACACGCGGTTGTTTGGAAACTTGGGAATTTATTTGACACAGTTTGCCAACTGTCAACGACGTTGCTTATATACTGAGAGGCTGAGCAGCAGTCGCTAATATCACATACCTTGGTTGAAGCGTTCTCGGAGTACGACTGGATAGCAAGCGAATTTATAAAAAAATATAAAACAGCTGGTTAGGTAGGCTAATCCAGATGCAGTAGAAATGAGATTCCTGCATCAGTGTATGCGGTACAGTGAATATTCAACGTGTATAGCGGACTGATCACATATTCCATCGCTTGAGTCGTAAACAAGTGCTACATAATGTTATCATTTTAGCCTCTGCTGCGCCTTTTACTGCAAGGCAGCGTTTGCTGATAGCTAACAACGCACTTCCGCGTATCCAAGTTCACAGCTTCCCATCGCACATAAAAAACCAAAGGAAAGGCACCTACGGGTAAACGAGTCTCCGTCGCCAGGGAATGGTGTCCGGCCGAACAGGTTAACTGATGTTTACGTTGTGTTGGTGCAAGAGCGCAAGATTTTCCTGTCGTTATTTTTTCAACATGGCAATCTCCACATCATTCCAGTGTTGTTGCCCCATAAACAAAGTTACATGCAGACGGGTCCTCTCTATAACATCGTCGTGTAAAAATTAGGTAAGCAGCGCGTCACCCTGGGACTGACGCGAGATAGCGAAGCAAGCCGATGGAAGCAACCGCTTCGCTATTCTTTGCACCGTTCACTTAAAGGTGCAGTACTTGCCTATGTAATGAATATCGTTGACCGTGTTTAGTAACTGTAGCACATTTTAATTGTAGTGTAGAAGATGATCCGATTTCTAAACGGTATTAGCAAACAGACATGGTCTACGTAGCCTACTGTTTATGGGACGTGCCTCCTGTATCATCGAAGGGCTTTTTTTAAAAAAAAAAAATCCAAAGTGTAATTAGTCTTTTGTTTTCTTATTTTCCTCTGTGGGCGTGTACATGTGATTCATATCAGAGAATGGCGTTTGATATGTAGGCCTACAACTTAACCCTTAAATTCAACTTTAAATCTAGGTATGCTTGCCATGTGCTGCGGGCAAGCTTTTACGTATTTAAGTATAAATGGTATTTGCATTTTAAGTATGCATAGCTACCGTGGTTTCGCATACAACAACAACAACAACAACAACAACAAAAAAAAAAAAAAAAAAACAAGCACGTTCCGTGCATTCTTGTTGTTGTTAGAATGCAGTTATATGGTTCTCCAACAGAGGGTAGCACAGGAAAAGTTATACAATAAGTTCTCCCGACAATTTCAGGCTGCTGGTATATGAATACATGAAAATAAGCTTCAGCTACTGTTTATATGGCACTTATATGATATTTTAAATTAAACCAGTCATTCATTTTTATATTTCATGCCGATAAATCTAAAATATCTTTTTTTTAAATTTAAACATCAAGTGGTATCAAACAATATAAAAGTTTATTAAGACAAATATATGAAATAATATCTACTGTACCATACCATCCCAAGCTTATACATGCAATCATACCTGAATTACCACATGTATACTTATTTGTTACTGTATTAACACACATACATTTACCAATTAATTCATAATTAATTATGTACAATAAAAACAAAGCCAAGTGCCAAAGTAACGATTATAAAAATTATTATTATTATTATTATTATTATTATTATTATTATTATTATTAATAAGAGAAACGTGATGCTCCCACTCTCTGAGGTTGGTACAGCTTTGACTGTCAATGAACAGTCTGACCTTCAACTCTCTTGACCTTCAACAAGCACAAAATTATCTGGCCTTCAACTCTCATGACCTTCAACAAGCACAGAGTAGTCTGACCTTCAACTCTCTTGACCTTCAACAAGAATAGAACAGAACCTGTTGGGAGAAAGAGAGAAAGAACAGAGCATATTAGATTCAGGCAGCCATACATCATGTTAAGTTAGAGACAGACAGACAGACCTGCTTTTCTGTCAGGAAACAGACATACAAACATGACCGAAGGGTTCCATTCAAGGAAAAAAAATCGCATTGCAAGCAGTTTCCTCTGGAATGCAAAAGAAAGTACGTAAAACACGTTGTGCTGAATGTCCCGTTGCAGAACAATGTTAATGTGGCTACTGACTGGGTGATTGTGCCTCTTCGCCCCCCGGCACAAACATTTCGAATATTTCTGCAGAAGCATTTAGAATGAACATAGCATTCCAGGCCAGTGGTTACTAAATATCTTGCTTTTTGAATACGCTCCCCAGTAAGAGACAGACAAACAGACATGCTGATTAGGTTTGGGACAGGCATGCTGTACATCTGTTGCTGGCTCAGGCACAGGTGTGGTTGAGGGTCTCAGGGTGCGGGCCGCCCACCTTTTTCGGTGGTAGTGTGTCGCTCCTCTGGCAGGTACAGCGGGTGACCCTTAGGTTACAAGACCAGTTCCTTACCCATTACACTACACTGCCGCCCCTGATTTCCTGGTTCAGTAAATCTACAGACAGGCAGATGAAAACTATCTGCCCCTAAGCCCCACAGCAGGAACATGGACATTTCATTCTACGTCAAATGGCATTAATCCCTAAGCATTTTATTTCAAAGGCGGAAATAGCTTCAGTGAGACTTCATTTAAGCCCCTGGCGATGCATCAACCTTACTGAGCCAGGTTTTGGTTTTACTGTTCACTGTTAGTTAACTTTGGTGGGGTGTTGGAGTGTGCTCTCATTATTGACTGTGTCCACACCACAGTTTTTCCTCCTTTGTCTGTCTAACGAACTCAATTTGCATGCGGAAATGAATACACGACAAACAAAACGCACGCAACTGCGGCAGCAGGCCAAAAAGTGGTCGTATTTTTTTTAAAAAGGTGAAAAGGTTTTGCTGCAGTTGAGAGAGAACAGCCAATCACGTCTTGCGCTGGATGTTCTGCTGGGCAGTACAGCGATGGCAGATCGGTCCCTCGTTTGTTCTGGACACATGAGTGGTAATGGGTGCTAAGGTCAGAGGAGATGAGGGGAGCGGCCCCAAACGATACCGCTTTGGGCTTTGTGAAGCCCTGCCCCAGTGCGCCACTGGATTTCCGCCTGGGCGTGAAGACTCCATGGTTTTACGGTTTTATGTTTTCGCTCTTGTTTGTGAGTCCGTGTGCCCCCTCGCAGGGTTCTTGGAAGAGCAGGAATCCGGAACCTTCTCTTTGCCTCTCATCTGTTACGTGTTCAGTGTCACATAGGATCTTCCTCACTGTAGCTAATCCAATGAGTGCACTTCCCTCCCTCACACGCACACACACACATACACACACACACATGAATGCATACACGCACACACACAAACACACACACACACACACACACACACACACACACACGTGAATGCATACACGCACACACACAAACACACAAATGCACACATACACACACACACACACACACACACACACACATGAATGCACACACACACACACACACACACAAATGCACACATACACACACACACACACATGAATGCATACACGTACACACACACGCACACACATGAATGCACACACGCACACACACACGCACACACATGAATGCACACACGCACACACACACACACAAGCACGCACAAAGAAATAAAGAGTAATCTCTGTCACAACAATTCAGAGATTGGGCAAGAGTCCAATGTCACATTAATACAGAGAGGAGAGAAAGAGAGAGCATGGGAGAGAACAAGAAAGAGAGAGAAAACGAAAGAGACGGAGAGACAGTTGCAGCTTATTTAAAGGCCCTTGGAACTACCTTATTACTAATCGGGAGGTAAAGGAGAGACTGCATGGCTCTAGTCTGGAAAAGCTATGGTCCAGACAGTATCCTCAGCGAGATCCCTCCAGGGCAGCCAGAAAACTCAGCTGTTGCTATGACTCATTCTGAGAGTAGGCTACTTCACTGACGGCTGGAAACAAGGGCTGATGATCCCCATTGTGTCTGTGTAGATACTCAAGAGTATCAGATATGGAGAAGTCTCACGCTTTCTTGAAGAAGGCTATAATGGCAAAACGCTCACATGTGCACATCCTAATTGCTAATTGTGTCCATAAAAGTAAATTTCATTGTTTTGTAGATTTCCAAAAGCATTTATTTGTATTTTGCGCAAAATGTTCTTTTGCTGACTTACTAAAATTTATGTAAATTATGATAACCCAATTTAATGCATGAATTATTGCCAGTGTCAGAATAAGTGTGTCATTACAGCAAGGACTAGCCCTTTAGCTGAATGTGTAATACAATTAACAACAGTTACTGTACCACCGTGAGGCTAAATGACTGTGATATTGGGTGTATGGCCAGCAGCCAAGTAGTATAGCCCACTCTAAAAGAGAAAAATCAATAACAAAAAAAAAACCTTTTATTTATTTGTTTATTTATTTTTTAAAAGAATTGCACAGGCAACCTGTCCACCAATCACAACTCTCCTCCTGCTGATCTCTCTTCACCACACATCCCAGGGAGAAACACTCGTCTTACAAAGCCTTTAGGCTGAAATCTTTGCACATTTGATAGTTTTACATCTTGCAACAAATCTATTATTTGGTACAGCAATGCTTTCAGTGAAAAAACATGACATAATTAAGATGACTACCATTTGGTCTTAGGTCTTATTGCATAGTCTTCTGTATTAATGAGCTGATTTTATAATAATAATAATAATAATTATTATTATTATTATTATTACATTAATGGCTGAGGATAGTGTTAGGTATATGGTACATATTTATTTTTTGTTTGTTTAAGGCAGGATTTGAGCTATATCCAGCTGCTAACTTTAGGGTTAGAACAACAATTTTTTGTTTTGGGTTAAACCGCAATTTATGAATTTTTAGAACTAAGTCTAATATTTGAATGTATTAAATTATATATATACAGTATATGTGTGTGTGTGTGTGTGTGTGTATGTGTGTGTATATATGTATGTATGTGTGTGTTTATAACCTGTCAGAATAAGCCAAAGATACAAAGGATTGACATAGGAAAAGCAGGGCGATGATGATGCGATAATGGGAGCCGGTAGAACAGGTCTAACTTCCATGACAGGACAGACGCGTCACTGTGGAGTCACTGTGAAGTGAAACCACATAACCACTCGATCACTCAGACACGCACCTGCCACGACGCGCTTCTCACACACACTCAGAGACAGCGCTGCTCACTCACGCTCACACACACACTCAGAGATAGCGCTGCTCACTCACGCTCACACACACACACGGTCCACCAGCACCGGACCCGAGGATTTGTTTGTTTATTCAGTGGCGAGAAGGATTTTTGGCGGCGTGTGGATTTTTTTCGCATTTGTTTGTCATCTGTTTCAGCCGAGTCTGTTTCTATGTCAGTCTGTCTGCATTCGTCTGGAGGGCTGAGGGGAATGGACTGGGGTAGGTCATATTGATCGGGGTTCCCGCGGGAAGCAGCCCTTCCACAGTGCTCACCCTGGTCTGACAGGGTGGAAAAGTGCCCCTCTCCAAGGGGCAGGGAGGGGCTGCAGGAACAGAAGAACAGAAGAACCAAGGACTGGGGGGGGGGGGGGGGGGGGGGGGGGGAGCAGGGGATGCCTAAGAATGGGGAACCATCTGCCCTGATGCTTCTACTGCCTCTGTTCCTACGCCTCATCCCTGCTACAGAGACAGGTACTGTACCATACCCAACTGCCACACACCAACACACACACACACATATACACACAGACATATACATACACACACACAAGCACCCACACACACACATATACACACACCTGTACACACACATACATATACACACAGACATATACATACACACACCAACACACACACAAGCACCCTCACACACACATACACACACACACACACACACACATATATACACACATATACATGCACTGACATACACCGGTATAGTACATCTCACACACAAATGACTGAAAATGCACATTTTCATGTGCTGCTAAATTTTTTTGTTAACCTCCATTGTTTTGTGCCTCGGCCACAGTGTGCCCTGTACTGAGTGTGAGGGTTAAAAAGCAGAAGTCAGTGGCAGTTCGACA
>CM045888.1:9083987-9131487 GCA_025169545.1 Anguilla japonica | reverse complement strand
AATGAAGTCAATGAATGAAGCATTAACAACATAGGAAGTGCATTAGCATTTTAAAAAAAACGATTTCACATACAGCTCAGAAGTTTTTTTTGTTTTTTTGCAGAAAACTACCGTCAATTGATGCGAGTATTATTTCCGAGGGAGTACTGTATTTTTCCAAGACACCATTTTTCTGAAAAACTATTTCTGTAAAATAAAATGATTTTCTACCTCATACGTTTATAGTGCAATAGCTTAGTGGTTTATCCTTGTTTCAGAATCCTTGTGTGCGTCCTCGAGTGTTGTCAACTTTGTAAAGACACAACAAGACATTTGAACAAATGTCACTACAAAACTTTACCTAACAACTCCCAGATAATCTGGATTGAGGTATTCTTGCTCACCCTGGGCCTTCATTGGTGGAGTTGCTGTTCATATGTAGGTGTTAACATGTAGGTGTGCTGGTGTTACTACGCAGGCATTGTTTTGTAGGGGTGTTGGTGTTGAATTGTACATGTTAATATGTAGGTATGTTGCGGCTGTAGGTGAGCCGATGAAAGGTGGTCCACTCCGAACTTCCTGAGGTTTTTATTTGTCATTACCCCCCCCCGTCCCCGTCCCATCCCGACTGGCCTTGTGTCCCAAACCGGAACTCCTTCTGATTCAGATACATAGCGGGGAGAACCCCATCACTTCACAGACAAAATGACACCAGCGGCAGTTCTGTTACATTAAAAACCGTAGAAATGCACCCACCCCTCCATCCAGTCCTCTGAGAAGGGGGGGGGGGGGCGTCTCAGTCAAAGGGGTTTCAATCGCCCCCATATTGGGCTGATGTGTATACATGGGGGGGGGGGGGGGGGTCAGTTAAAATCCCAAATTTTTGTATTGCGTATTTCTTGCCGTTGGCGGCAACAGACTTCTGGTATCGTGGGCATGCTTGACTCCGGCCCCTCGTCAGTGTCCTGTCCAATCTCCATGCAGGAAATCGTCCACCCGAGGACCCACAGGTCCGCACGAGCTTCAGCCCCTGGCTCCGCCCCCAGGGGCCTATACAGCCCCGCCCCCGCCTGGGCCCTTGGTCCGCAGGTCGTGCCACATCTTCACCAGAGGTTCGCGGTTCTTCCAGATCAGCTTGTGACCGTACGCAATGTACCACCTGCGGAGAGGAAACAGGAAGGGAGGCAAGCGGGACTCACTCACAAAGAGGCTCCAACATGTCTGACAAATCCAATGCAGACACTCACCCAGGCAGACAGGTACAAGTACATTACAGACAGACAGACAGACACATTCTCAGACAAGGACACGCAATTAGAGTTACACTGTATCCCAGCTGAGGCCAAACCTGAAGCCTAAATGAGCTGCCAGCCTTGGGAATTTCCGGTTAATAGGAAGCCATTTTGGCTCTGGGAGACCAGTTTCCCGCCCTTGGGCACAATGAAGGTGGTTGAGATTGGACACTCACACTCCAAAGAGGGCTCCTCCCAGATGAGCAGCGTGGTCAAAAATCCTCCATCCCAAAACCACGCCAGCTGTATCCATAGCAACAATAGCTTTTAAAGCCTAGAGAGAGTAGCACAGTAAAGACAGGTATCAAACCAACTGCAGAGAGACTGCACATACTTAATACAGATATACACACCTGTACGACAGCTCACAAAACCGCGCACTACACATACACAAATATGCACACGCACGCACGCACACAAGCACAGCAAAAGAGTTCTTCTAATCAGCCAAGGGCCAGTATGCATGATCTGCAAAGTTACGATCAGCAGCGCTTATGCCCAGTGAAGAGTGCCAGCGAAGCGTGCCTATGACCTGCAAACTGCACTCACGATCAGCAGTGCTTCTGACCAGCAGGCAGTACTTGAGGACAGTTCATACTGCAGGGATACTCAAATCTGCCCCTGGGGCTGGCAGCACTGCTGACTTTCATTGTTCCAGTCTAATCAGGGTTGTTTTAATCCTGGGACACCAGGCGAGTTAAATCTCTGGCCAATCGGTGGCATTGGCAACTCAATGAACTCTCAGGCAGAGGAGAAAAGCACAGTGCCACGGGCCTGGAGGGCTAGATTTGAGCGTCCCTGCTGTGTTAAGGAGCAGGGTCATTAAAAGCCACTCACGTTGCCTGCACTGAAGGTGAACATGGGCAGGAAGATGATGCCCAGCTTGGCTTCGGGCATCTTCGTACAGACAGCGGCCAGAACTGCCATTATTGCACCGGACTGGAAAGGACAGGAAGTGAGGTCAGGAGGAGGAGGAGGAAGGAAGTGACGTCGGTGCCTGAAAAGACTCAGAGTTTGGGCGAGGAGACTCACCGCCCCGAGGGAAGGGCCGAAGCGTCCGGAGCCCGTCTTAGCCACGTAGCTGACGAGCGTGGAAACCACACCTGAGCATCAACACAAATCCACAGGTGAGCTCCGGACCCGCCCACACCCACCGAGGTCACCCTGTCAATCACCACAGTCTGACTCAATAACGCAATCCATCAAAACAGAGGCTGGGCCAAATGCTGAGAAACTTGTGAAACACTAGTTCAGCCACTCAGCAATGACGTGTGTCTGTGTGTGTGTGTGTGTGTGTGTGAGCATGTGTGTGTGTATAGAGAGAAAGAGCAAGAGAAAAAGAGAGAGAGAGAAAGAATGATAACTTCATGATAAACAATCACACTGGCAAACCTAAGCACTACCAGTTATAAATATATATATATATATATATATATATATATATATATATATGTATTAAAAACATTGTACCTAATTTCTCTAATGTAATTATCATGCAGAAAGAGCGCACTCTAAACACTCTAAACTGTACAGGATGTTGTCATCGCTGTAACAGGAAGTGGCCGGTACCTGCAGACATGTAGGCGGCCATGAACTGCTCCGGGCCGAGCAGAGACACGATGCTGGAGGAGAAGCTCCACAGCACATACATGTTGGCCGCCATGTGGAGGAAGGAGTAGTGGCTGAAGGTGGAGAGGATCATGGGAAGGCACAGTGCCTCTAGAGGACGGAGGACAGTAGCACACGTAAGTCAAACACGATCACTGTAAACACCAATATCTGGCCAATTTCCAACAGTATGCTCAACGCAGATACCCAAGTCAACACCCAACACTACAGTCAGCACTGACACCCAAGACTACTCCCAACAGTACACTCAACACTAATACCCAGGTCGACTCCCATATTTCACATGGTCTATGAAGTTTGGTGGTGTACTGTGGCGTCGTATACCGTTGTTTTTTTTTATTTAAAAAGAAGAAAGTTAATACTCCACATTTCAGTCAACGCGGGGAGTCTAGTCGACTTTCAGTGGTACAGTCAACACTAATACCCTCATCAGCTTCCGTTCATACCGTGAATTCAATTCAGCCTGTACAGCACTTTTTACAGAGACACTGTCACAAACACACCTTTTTTGTGACACTGTCACAAACACAGAGCAAACACAAAGGAAAGTATGAACTCCAAAAAGGAAGTAATCAACGTACAAAAAAAACAATCCCCTGTGGGGAGAAAAAACACTGAAACGGGGCTGTTTGGTACTTCTGCGGAGTAAAAATGGGTCTGCGTAAGGGCTGTGCGGAGGTAGGCAGGCAGGCAGGCAGGCAGGCAGACAGACAGACAGACAGGCAGGCAGGCAGGCAGGCAGGCAGAGAGACAGGCAGGCAGGCAGGCAGACAGACAGGCAGGCAGACAGGCAGACAGGCAGGCAGGCAGGCAGGCAGGCAGGCAGGCAGACAGACAGACAGACAGACAGACAGACAGACAGGCAGACAGGCAGACAGGCAGGCAGGCAGGCAGGCAGGCAGACAGACAGACAGGCAGGCAGGCAGGCAGGCAGGCAGGCAGGCAGACAGACAGACAGACAGGCAGGCAGGCAGGCAGGCAGGCAGGCAGGCAGAGAGACAGGCAGGCAGGCAGGCAGGCAGACAGACAGGCAGGCAGACAGGCAGACAGGCAGGCAGGCAGGCAGGCAGGCAGGCAGGCAGGCAGACAGACAGACAGACAGACAGACAGGCAGACAGGCAGACAGGCAGGCAGGCAGGCAGGCAGGCAGACAGACAGACAGGCAGGCAGGCAGGCAGGCAGGCAGGCAGGCAGAGAGACAGACAGACAGGCAGGCAGGCAGACAGACAGACAGACAATACAGGCAGGCAGGCAGGCAGAGAGACAGACAGACAGATAGACAGTCAGGCAGGCAGGCAGGCAGACAGACAGACAGACAGGCAGTCAGGCAGGCAGACAGGCAGGCAGGCAGGCAGGCAGGCAGACAGACAGACAGACAGACAGACAGACAGACAGGCAGACAGGCAGACAGGCAGGCAGGCAGGCAGACAGACAGACAGACAGACAGGCAGGCAGACAGGCAGGCAGGCAGACAGACAGGCAGGCAGACAGGCAGGCAGGCAGACAGGCAGGCAGGCAGGCAGGCAGACAGGCAGACAGGCAGACAGACTCACTCACTGGAGGCCGGGTCTGAAGTGAAGTACTTGACCATAGTGCGCTGCAGGGGGGGAATTCTCCAGCAGCAGAACACCAGGACATTCACCGCAATGATCCCTGTGGGGGAGGGGCAGAAGGAAGGGGAGATGGGTGGAGCTCAACGTCAGAATTTCACCATTCAACAAGTACTCCTGACCCTTGACCTCTGACCCTTGCCCCTCACCCCCTCAGCTCCACCCAGCTTTGCCGGCCCACCTGAGACTGTCCGTTGGCCCTGAGTCAGATTTTCCCACCACTGGTTCACCTGAAACAGAACGACGATCGCCTGCTTTTGGAAAGCTGACAGCCGGCTCCACCAGTGGTGCCAGTGCGCGGTGTCGTCCTCGCTCTGCCAAAACAGGACACCGGGTTTCACTTCCTGCACACCGGGGTACAGCCACACAGCTTTCACTTCCCGTACAGCAAGGCAGGGATGTGTGTGCACAACACTTCTCTCTCTGCTCCCTCCATCTTACAGGCACCCCTGCCCTGCTCTCTTTCTCCTCTCCCATTCCCTGAAATTACACCCCCCCCCCCCCCCCCAATCTCCCCTTTCTCTTACTGCACTCTACCTGATTTTGGGCGTCATCTTGTTTCTGTGGGCGCAGTTTCTCCAGCCACTCGGCCCGGGCCTCGTCCACGTAGCTCTGCACGCGCGACTTCAGAGACTCGTACTGCCAGATCGCCGCCGTGCCAAAAGAGCAGCCTGTAAACTGACATGGAGTTAGTCCACCTGCACGGGAGTCACAGAGCACTGACTGAGCAAGAGGAGTCACAGAGCACTGACTGAGCAAGAGGAGTCACAGAGCACTGACTGAGCAAGAGGAGTCACAGAGCACTGACAGAACAAGATGAGTCACAGAGCACTGACTGAGCAAGAGGAGTCACAGAGCACTGACTGAGCAAGAGGAGTCACAGAGCACTTACTGAGCAAGATGAGTCACAGAGCACTGACTGAGCAAGATGAGTCACAGAGCACTGACTGAACAAGATGACTCACAGAGCACTGACTGAGCAAGAGGAGTCACAGAGCTCTCACTGAGGAACAGGAGTCAGAGCTGTGACTGAGGAACAGGAGAGTTAGAGCTCTCACTGAGCAACAGGAGTCATTGAGCTCTCGCTGACCAACAGGAGTCACAGAGCTGACAGATCAAATTTATTCCCACCAGTGACTGAAACAACAGGGGTCCCAGCACTTACTGACCAACAGAAGTCAAAGCCCTAACAAACCAACAGGAGTTACAGAGCTGCCATAGATTTTCTACAGTACCCAGATAGTCATTTTTTGTACTCTTTCTGTCCACTCGACTTCTCTAGTCTGAGAGGTTCAAGACTAGAGTTTCCAATACTATATAACAGTTCATGCCCATTCATGAAGAGACAGTCAAAATAAAGGAACTCATGCAACGTCATTGGAAATATTATTGGTCCCACACCTTAATTCATATTCATAAGCTTTGTTAAATTTGAATGTATCAGTTTAAACAGAAGAGAGGCACAATTTCCCATGTTAAGAATATGGAGCTGACGGTGTGCATTGGTCTGTGTAGAGTCTATGGCAGCACAGTTTCAAAGCACCGGGGCCTACCCCAAATGTGAACACCAGGGGCTTCACTAGCCTTCCAAAGGACCTGGGTGTACTGGGTAAAACGGGAGGCTCCACCCCCTTCTTAGTGGTCCCCCCCTCAATGAGGTCGGTCTGCTTTAGCTTAGCATCCTCGACATCCTCCTTCTTGGCCTCTGTCTTTTTCTGAGCTTTCCGGAAGCCGCGTCTCTGCTCGCAGCAGAACGGAGACCTGTGGGAGAGAGGCGTTACGATGATGACACCTGTCACTGATCCTTCGCTGGGTCATGGGTGAAAAAAAAAAGAATCCTTAAAGGCAAACTAAATCACAGGAAGTGATGGGTTTCTTGTTCTGCTAGAAGGTGAAGCTACTTATAAGTATTTCTTGGGGAACCACACTATGTTATTGAACTAACAAGTAGTACTGCTGTCCTTAATGTAGGGAACGCCCCCCTTTTGTAACTCCCTCAATGCGACTGACAGTTTTAAGCTACTCCTCAAGACTGCACAACGTAACGTCACATTTTTCCAAATAACCGTGGCAAAAAGTAGCTAGTTAGCTAGCTAAGTTGCTGGTGTTGTAAGTCGGTAGTCGCAACAAGTGACTATAATTATGAGTGAATTTTGGCAAACTACATTGTTTACAAGTTATCGGCTTCGCATGGCTAACTACTATAGCTAACACAAATAATCTGGAAAATGATTAAATGATTAAATAAGATTTAATTCCGCCACTGGGTAATGCTATAGTTGTAAATCACCTAAATTATGTTACCTAGCTAGCAAGTCCGAAGACACAGTTTATCTGCCTGACAAATCCTTCAAATCTTCATCGCTGTCCACTCTCCCCATACATCTGAAGTGAAATGTAATAAGTAAACAAATGTCCACATCTTACCGGTTTCCTCTTGTAGTGGAGATCAACATGTCTCCTTTAATCCACCTAAGAAAACAGCCCCTCCACGCCATGTTTCCACTGACCTTAACGACCCTCCTCTATCATCCCCTACCGGGTCACAGGAAACAACATAAACGGGAATATCGTAATGTTGGTTAAACATACTGCGACCTCTTGTGGAAAAGAAAGGGACTAACAGTGTGTTATCAAAGTTACAGAATCGAAGAGTTCCTAATTTAGCTAATTCTATTTGGTTCATGGTTTATTGCTTAGATTTAGCTGGGCAGACTTCGATCGTTTAGTAGGCCTATCATAAAATTTGTATTTATTTTGTACGGTTAGCCTTTTCTATAATTAACAGACTCGCATTTGGGCCTTATTTATGGCCTAAACAGGCTGTTTAAATAAACTGTATGCCTATTTAATAGTGCGGAAGGTATCACCGTATTTAGCTAACATAACTCAGCGAAAGTGAGAGATGTTTTCCCCAAAAAATACTGCAGTCAGGAAAGTCTTAGGGAGACCCCAAGAGGTGACAAGAACAGAACACATCGCTCAGGGCAGGGTCACTCGGCTGCTATGGTCAGACAGTGGGGGGTTTTTTAAAAATTTAAAAAAAAATTTTTTATTAACAGCGTTCATTCCACCTTGAAGTATTTTCCTTTTAAGATGATTACAGCTCTGTCGCTCTGTTTGCTCTGTCCATGGTACTGACCCCGTTTGGCTGCATTATAACGTTAGCTAATATTTATAAAATGTTGTGCAGGATTTTAAAACAAATTGATATCCGTTGAAAGACGGACTTACATACAGTAGTAGACTATTATAATCTTCGTTCGGCGAAAAAACATGGTTATTAGGCTGCTGACTAATAACATTTTTTTTTCAATTGTTGTGGATTAAACGTGGTGGTAGATTACTTGTTGCTAATGCTAATATAGACTCAGCAAGATAATCTTTTTTTATTCTGTATCATGGTTACATTCTGCACTTCCCAGATCGATCTACCGTCTCCATGATGCGGAGATAGAGGTCTGTATCCTAGAGCGCCTTCTAAGCCTATCTGACCAGACATTCAGACTAGCAGCTTGTTGATTATCGATTTCGAAATATGGTCCGCTAGACTGTTTCAAGAGAAGCGGTCATTTTTACAACCACATTTTACTCCACTAAAAACATTAATAATCACGCGAAGACTTTCAATGTTGGTCAGTGGAGTGAACGCAATTACCGAGGTGACATCACGGATCGACGCGAGTGCAATCTGATTTCTGAAGGGAAAAAGCTGAAACGCTTCCGCCTTGTGAATTGGAAAAAGGAGGACGGAGGGGGGGACACACGCGTTGCTTTTCCTTGCGAAGATGGCGGCCCCTGTTCTAGCCAGCCGGGCTGGATCCGTGAACAGCGTTGGGAACAGCCCGACTGCAACGCCCAACAACCCGAATAACAACAACAAAATTATCCCCGGCTACCCTGAACTCGATTTCAGGTCTGGTGCGAGGATTGAAGAGTTGAACAAGCTGATCCAGGAATTCAGCAGGCACGATCAACGTGAATATGACGACCAGAGAGCCTTGGAGATTCACACCGCGAAAGACTTCATCTTTTCTATGCTTGGTAAGAAATATTTTATAATATAGATTTAGAGATCGGCTTTCATTCATAAATACGTTACGTTTGCTTCGAGTTATTACTGGGTTTTGTCGTTTTATTAATTAATTTATTCTTTTTTTATTTTTTAAACAAAGGAACAAGATGAATCGCCCCTTTAAATCGCACAGATGGGCTTTTTTATTAGCCAGAAGTTGTTCGTTATCCATCTCTTTCACCGAGCTTGATTCGGGTTTACGTATTCCTGGGCTTTAATTGACGTTGTTGTCGCTGTCACTCAGTAAGTCAACTGCATGTGTAAGTGGCTGCTCGTGTCAGTTCGGGCTTGACCTTCGAGCGCAACAGAACCCCATCCGAACTGTTCAGATGCGTGTGTAGTCGGCTACGCGCGTGTGTCCGAATTTACGTTTGCTCCCGGTTCTGCGGGTGCATGGCCACTCATGGGGGCGAAAATAAACTACGACTCTGCGATTCGGCGCACAGAGCGTGACAGGCTATTAAGACATTTATTTACGTAAATTTATTAAAAATTAAAAAAACAGCAACAGCATATTGCCGTAATACCTGTTATACCGCAAATAATGAAAATGACATTTAGGATGAGCTTGCATTTTAAGTAGGTCTGTGCTTAAAACCACATACAGTGCAGAGAAACAGGCGATGTAAAGTAACATACAGTAGTTACACTGTTGGTTACACTGACTAATACAGAGAGCACTATATAACGCCATGTGTGTATTAATAAACTAAGATTACATAATAGGATATATAATATAATTAGCAGATTAAAAAATTAATGGTAATCTTAGACCACAATAAAATTAGGAAGGAGTTTAGACGAGGCATCAGGGTCCCTGTCCATGTTAGCATCTGTGAAATGGATGCAGTGAGCTTAAAGTTAACACGGCATCATCTTCAGAGCTTCTGTTTACCCCAGAGCAGAGGATCAACACAAATACTCGTTTTGCAAATGCACGTTATTGCATTGCATGTTTGCCTGTTTTTTTTTTTTTTTTTTTTTTGGTCAAACAAGCTGCCTTTTGGGCATTATGTAGAGCCCCATTGCAGTGCATGCTGTAATCGCAGTAAATTAATTGTGACAAGAGAGAAATGCATCAAGAGAAAAATAGCATGTGCTACTGAGGAAGGCCACAGGCAGTCACAGGAGTGAGGAGGATTAGCTGGCTCACTGTGGGCTGAGAGGAGAAGGGGCTGGGATCACAAACTGCAGGAAGCAGGCCTGTCTAAGGCTGCATGCACACAGCATCTTTTAGCTCCATGCTGTAGTGATGTGGCATACTCCCTGTATACACACACACACACACACACACACACGCACGCATACATGCACACACACACACGCACATACGCACAGACACACGCACACACACACACACGCACACACACACTCAAGAGGAACAAAAACACTACCAGTATGAATGAGTGACAAACTTTCCAATGTCGCCTCCTGGCTGGTTTAAAATGTAAAAATGTTACATTGGTTAGAAAGGCTGCAACTTCTTAAACCTCAAGTACTACTACGAATACACTAGCACTTGTGGTTGTCGAGTAACAGCCGAAATTTGCAATGAGATTTCTCATAATGTCACATTTTAAACCACACTGGAGGATGCACTGGACAGTTTGCACTAATTTGTTGATGGTAACTTCCCTGTTTAATCTCTTTTTTTTAATCTCAATGCATCTGGGTGGTGCCCCTGACCACTAAACTGATGGGAAGTGATATTAAAACCCTTTGAAGAGCAGGTTGTTTGGAATGCTTTTTTTCTTCTTCTCTGAATTCTAAGTCAGTGTTCTAGAACTCACTTGCATTCGGTTGCCAGCAGTGATTGTGACATCAGCATTAGAATGTTCAGTTAGGAACATTCTAATCCCATGTTTGTGATCTTACACCTTCAAGGGTTAAGTAACTGTTTCGAATGGCCCACTGCTGACCGTGCAGTTATCTGCACTGCCACTGCCAGTAGTTGACGATGGCTACCATTCACAAATGAACAACCACGTTCACTTACATGTTACCTGGACTAACCAAATAGTTTTTCTCCCTGCTTCTAAATGATAGCAACTAGTGCAGTTGTTGCACCTTCCCAGCACCACTCTTTCTGCAAGCTTTGCCGTATTTTAGTCATGTTTGGAGTTTGCGTGAATGGAGCTTAAAAGACACTTCGGTCAAAGCTTTGGGGGAGATCTGCAGCCGAGAAGCCAGGGAATTCTCCACTTCAGCACAGAACTAGGACACCACCCATCTCATAACATTCCAGAATGCTGACCTTCCTTAAATACTGTTTATAACTAATTTGTTTATATGAATCTTTAATGTTGGCTTGAACACAGCAGGAACACATTTTTATAAAAACCTTTCAGAGGATAATTGGCCAAGAGGTGCAAACCCAGCGCATAAATTCACTGTGTCACTGAGCCAAGCTGGAGGGGTAACTATCTTCTTTCACAATTGTTTGCCAACATTCAGAGTGTGAAAATTTGACGTGTGTGGTGTGTGTGTGTGTGTGTGTGTGTGTGTGTGTGTGTTTGTTATTCATATCCAGCATCAAAGTGTGAAAGCCATCAGAATGCACTATGTGAAATGGGAACTGTTTGCTGTTTACCATTTTATGGTTACTATGCAAATGAAGGTACGCAGAGACAATGGCCTGTGATGCCAGAACTTCTGTCACTCTACAGCCCCCGCTTCTGTTTCCTCTGCTGATACTGGATACTAGTTTCTCTTGTTTTGATTTTGAAAAAAAAAGTTAAAATAGCCGACATTTATCCCTGCTTTTTCTAGAGTACACATGGCCTAAAGTGAAAAAAGAGGGAGGGGAAAGGAAAGTGGGAGGGAGGAAGGGGGAGAGAGGGAGAGAGAGAGAGAGAGAGAGCGAGCCATTGCTAATCCTCAATCCGGCTGTTAATCACTCATTGTTTTGGGCGGACACAGCCTGAGGGGTGGGGTGAGGACCCCCACTGTGGAAGTGCAGGAGAGCAGAAGAATGAGGAGGGCTTTGTGAGAGGAGACAGATTCACATCCACCCCTCCGAAAAGGGGGGGCGTGGCACATTCCACTGAGTGAAAAGATGGGTGCCGCAGGAACTGTCTGAGAGTTTTTGGGGGGAAGAGAGGGGCATGTGTGGGCAGAGAATTGTGGGTGTCTGTCCTCATGCTGCCAGAAGAATTATTCTGGAAGGAGACCGAATGCTGATTGGACAGTTGTGTTGATGTATGCAAATGAGGCTGGCACACACTGTCCCTCACTCACTCAGACCAGTAGACAAGGTTGCAGAAAAGGGGCCTGTCCTCACACTCACACTGATTTTGGGGTGCTGATTTTGGGGTGCTGTGTGTTCTGTGTATACTGACTGCTTTTGACCCCCCCCCCCCCCCCCCAGTTTCAATTTCAAAATAAGTGCTTTATTGACACTTATTTCCAAACCTTGTTTATTTGTCATCAGAATTATTTTATTATATCGTCATAACAATTTTCTCATGATGACAGTTACTAAAGAAAATAAATTGTTCACGGTGTTTTAAGTCTCATTAAAATTCAAACCGCAATGCAATATCACAAAATAGAACCTGTTCAGCGAGAGACTCCTAGACACTGAATTAGCTCCCCATTACACTTAAGCAGTCTTAAGCCCTGGATTATAAACCTCCATTTCTGTCATCATACCTCGCATATCTCTGCACCTGCCCAGTCTGTCTCTGTCTGGCCTGTCTGTTTTCATTGTTAGGATGTTATGGTGCGTCTCTTACTCTATTGTTGCGAGTACTGTACCTTGCTAATGCTTTATAATTAGTCTCTAACCCTATTGTTGACAGTGATGTACCTTGCCGATGCTTTATGTCGTTTTGTTTCAGTGTGCTTTGTCTATTAATTCTAGTTAATCTGCCTTATTGCTTGTTTATTTTGTGAATGCTGTTTTTCTTAAACAACAAACAAGATTATTTTGGTCTGCTTGCTCCTTGCTTTAACGCTCCTTGTTTGTTGTATGTTTTTGCGCTGCTTGCACGTCATATGCGGTTTGTTGCCCTGTTTGCTCGACTCATATAATGCCCAGGAAAAACTGCTGAAAATGATCTGTTTGGCTAACACTGTGCAATGCTCCCCCCACCCCCCCCCCCCCCCGCCCCGCAAAAAAGGAAAATAAAATAAAAATAAGAATATGTAATACAATAGAAAAATGCAATGAAATACGTATATGTAACAATTAACAGTGAATTATCCATATTAACTCCATATTAATATTTGAAAAATGATGTCATATCAAGTCACACCCAGGAAAAAAAAAAAAACGACTCCGCTCTCACTGAAAGGAATGGTATTATAAGTGCACACTGCGAGACATATGAATCAGGTTATTATTGACTGCCTGGATTATCCAGTGTGTGTTCTTGACACACACACGCACACACACACACACACATATACACAATCTCATACACACACACACACACATACACACGCACAGTCTCACACACACACATACACACAGTCTCATACACACACACACATACACACGCACAGCGTCATACACACACACACACACACACACACTAATAGACCCTATCTCCCTTATCACCGCCTAATGGCAGTTGTGTGTGCTGCCGGGCCTTCGGATGGGTGGGGCTGGTGCATCGCGGGCCTCTGGATCTCCCATTAGCATTGGAGAGAATGGGCTCCCCAGACCTGCAGCCAAGCCACAGTGTCTCAGGACAAGCATGAATATTTCACTCCCATTCTGCTGCATCGGCACATTTTGGCAGTGAACAGGACTGTGGTCAGAGTGGAAGCTCCTAATGGCTTACAGAAGGCTGTTTAGATTGTGTCAGGCGTGGGCGTGTGTTTACAGAGCCTGTGTACAGGGGTATATGAGTCTACTGCTGTCTGAGTGCTGCATAGGTGTATATATCTGTGTAGGGGTGCTTGCATTGCTGTGTATGAATATACTGGTATATAACTAATTCATGCATTCTAGCTTTTTTACAGGCATGTGGGTTTACAGGGTATATGCATGTGTAGGAGAGTGCACAGGCATATAATTACAGGGGTGTACATTCATGTGCCGTTGTAAAGGTCATAGGTTTTTCTTGAACATGTGACCTGGGAAACATTTAGTCTGTAATTCAGTCCTTCTCCTCAAGGTGTCACTGTTGGCAGCCTGACTGCAATCGGCATTGGAAAGCAGCCAAAAGAACGCAACCAATTACATAAAAGGACCCGCTAAAGAGCTTGTTGGTGCAAGAGTACAAGTCTGTAAACCAGTGATGCCCAGTCTTATCCAAAATTGAGCCATTGCAGGCACTAGGCACTAGTACACCCGAGTCAGCCAATTACATTGTTGATTGAAGGCCGTGGTTAGTTACATCATTAGTTGTGTCAGGTGTCGTAGTGTTCCGCCAGAGCAAATGCTTGTTCCTGTACCAGCCCAAACCTCTTGGATAAGACTGCACATCTCTGTGGTAATTGAATGATGAATTGAGACCATTAAAGCAGTGCAATGTGTTGATTGCTTAACAAACAGTTTCAGAGAGCATTGTATCGACCTCACGGTGTCAGAGGACTGAACTAGGGGGTTTTAAAAAAAAAAAGTTATGGCCCTAACCCATTATAAATGAGTGTGCAGTGTGTTTTCAAGCCTTTGCTGTGTGGACGAACAGGAGTTTGTAAATGTACAGACGTGAGTATGTGTGCACACTGTGGTGTGTGTGTGCGTACAGCATTGTATGAAAGCACATTTGCGTATGTGTGCAAATTTGTGAAGCATGAGGAGTAGGGGTGTGTATTTACAGTAGTATAGTATATTTTCAGCGGTGTATACATGTAATTAGTTTATGTATATATGTAGTATGTAAATATTCTGCCTATTCATAAATAAGTAATAATGGGTAAATATTATTACCACACTGTTAGCCTGTCTATCTGTATTACCACAGACAGCACAGCACTGACAAGTTATTATTGGTTTATTAAATTGGTTTATCATGTTGAATACGTGGTTCATTACACACAGTTGTCCACAGGGGGGCAGTACGAGAGTGGGGGCAAACGCATTTGTGTGCAGTTGTGAGGGACATCACAGGGCTGTCACAAGTGCCGTTGCCCCTACAGTGTCTGTTCTCTGTCCCAGCAGCAGACAGGACCAGAGCACAGCCCTGGGTTCTGAAAGGGTTCTAATAGGGTTCTTTGTCTTGTCTCCATAGAGGAACCTTTTTTTAAATTCTAAATGTAACCCTCTATGGTACAGGTGTTTAAAGTGTGAAAGCTCCCAGACTGAACCATTTTGCCTGAGAAAGATCCTTTGAACTTAGATACAGGGTTCCTCTATGGAGACACGGAGCAGCTTTTTGGAACCACTCTCAGAAGAAGTCAGCTGTCGTGGAACCAGTCCATAGGACTCTGGACTCTGGATGGTTTTGGGCTTGAATCCCAGTTAAATCCCCGCACTGATGTACAACCCCCCGCCACCCCCTTCCCCCTTCCCCCACTCTAAAGAAAAGAAAATCATACCATTTGCTCCAGTCACATCTCCAGCTGAGCGGATGAATTATTCAGATGCCAGATGCAGACGTGGGCTCATATCGCGGGTGCGGGAGTCATTCGGTGTGCGACGGCTGCGGGGTGGGGGGGTTTTTATGGGGGGTGTGGTACCCCCCCCCCACTCCGGGCCGGCTCCATGCCTTTTCCCGGCAGTGGTGTCCCCTTTCAGACCGCATCATTGATCCGCCGAAACAGACGCCAGCGCGGGACCTCTGCCGCCCGACGAAGGTCGACGCGTCCGAAACTCGGCGCCCGGGTCACGTGACAGGAAGTGCGAGGAAGGGGGCACCTGGGGACAGAGGGCAGTGTTTCGCTCCAAATTCGCTGATCCCGATTTTACGCAAGTAGAATCGGGTTCACAACAGTCAGTAATGCCGTTGGTGACTTCGCGGTGTGTGTGAATGATGACACAGCGGCAAAGACTCCGCCCACTTTGTAGCGTCTCATTTCTGTTAACTATGACTAAACTATAACTGTCTTCTTTGTTTTGAAGAAGCTCTTACTGTTCATTCTGTTCTTTGTTAGTAAATGTACGGTCTTCTGTATCTGTCACTAGTTAACTTCCTGTCCTCTCTGTCTATCATTACTGAACTTCCTGTCCTTACTGTCTATCATAGTTAACTTCCTGTCCTCTCTGTCTTTCATGAGTAAACTTCCTGTCCTCTATGTCTATCATGAGGAACTTCCTGTCCTCTGTCTGCTATCATAAGCATAAGCATTCCCTGTTTGTTGTGAATAAGCACTTCCTGTTTCATTCTGGGCCCTCAGGATTGGTGCAGAAGTTGGACCAGAAGCTCCCCGTGGCCAACGAGTACCTCCTGCTGTCGGGCGGGGTGCGGGAGGGCGTGGTGGACATGGACCTGGACGAGCTCAACGTTTACGCGCGGGGGACGGACTTCGACCTGGACTTCACCCTGCTGGTGCCGGCCCTGAAGCTGCACGACCGGAACCAGCCGGTCACCCTGGACATGCGCCAGTCGGCCCTGTGCCACTCCTGGCTCAGCCTGCGGCTCTTCGACGAGGGCACCATCAACAAGTGGAAGGACTGCTGCACCATCGTGGACCACATCAACGGCGCCACCAACTACTTCTTCTCCCCGACGCTGGTGGCCGACTGGTTCCACGAGTCCATCGGCATGGTGCTGGCCGAGGTGCAGAAGAAGCCACAGCGGGGCATGCCCAAGGTGGAGAAGGTGGAGAAGAACGGCACCGTCATCTCCGTCATCCTCGGCGTGGGCAGCAGCCGCATGCTCTACGACATCGTGCCCGTGGTGTCCTTCAAGGGCTGGCCGGCGTGGCCCAGAGCTGGCTGATGGAGAACCACTTCTGGGACGGGAAGATCACAGAGGAGGAGGTGATCAGCGGCTTCTACCTGCTCCCCGCCTGCTCCTGCAGCGGCCGCAAGGAGAACGAGTGGCGGCTGTCGTTCGCCCGCAGCGAGGTGCAGCTGAAGAAGTGCATCTCCAGCAGCCTGATGCAGGCCTACCAGGCGTGCAAGGCCCTCATCATCAAACTGCTGTCCCGGCCCAAGGCCATCAGCCCCTACCACCTGCGCAGCGTCATGCTCTGGGCCTGCGACCGGCTTCCCCGCCAACTACCTGTCCCAGGACGACTTCTCCGCCCACTTCCTGCTGGGCCTCGTCGACGACCTGCAGCACTGCCTGGTCAACAAGGTGTGCCCCAACTACTTCATCCCGCAGTGCAACATGCTGGAGCACCTGTCGGAGGAGACGGCCATGCTGCACGCCCGCAGGCTGTCCTCAGTGCGCCAGGACCCCGCCGAGCACCTGCGCACCGCCATCGAGCACGCCAAGGCCGCCAACCGGCTGACGCTGGACCTGCAGCGGCACGGGAGCGCGGCCAGCCTGCCGTCGCCGCAGTCCGACCCCGGCGACCAGCAGCCCGACGACCGCCTGGCCAAGAAGCTGCAGCAGCTGGTGACGGAGAACCCGGGGAAGTCCATCTCCGTCTTCATCAACCCCGACGACGTCACGCGGCCCCACTTCCGCATCGACGACAAGTTCTTCTGAGGCGCCGGCCCTCTGTCCCGCCCCTCCTTCGCCCCCCAAAAAAAAAACCTGAGGTGAAGGTCCCCCCCCCTGCCCCCTGGTCCCCCGGTGAAGGATTCCCATGGTGAAGGTATCCCCCGGTTGACGGTTTTTCCCCGGTGAAGGTTTCCCCCCCGGTGACAGTTCCCTCGGTGATGGTTTCCTTGGTGACCGTTCCCTTGGTGACGGTTTCCCTCCCTGGTGAAGTTTGCTGTAGAGCTTTGTGAAGTGAGTTGTCCTGTGGTGCCATTCCATTTCACTCTCACCCCAGGAGACCCCCACCACCATCCCCACCAAACCCCTGTCCCACCGCACTCCCCCCACCCCCTCCCCCCACCCTCCACTCCCCACGCCACCCCAGCCACACCCCCTGGCTCAACCCCAACCTTGCCATCCAATGACCGAGCCGCAGTCTCTGCTCAAGCGACGGTCATACGGTCAGGTTGGAGAACAGGGAACTGCTGCGCAGGGTGACTGTGACGTACCTGCCGGGTGAACCGCAAGTAGGTCACTAATGTGGGAGTGTTGGAACTGTTAACGCCACACACAACTGTAAATACAGAAAGGGTCCTGTGCTTTTTTTTTTTTTTTTGGTTTTTTTTTTCCCCAGTCTCGAGTCTTATTTTACGACGTGTTGGGAGAGAGCCTTGACACTGTACTTTATGGCCACTCTCTGCCATGTGGCCAAATTGCAGTCTGCTTAAAAAACAATTCCCTGGCGCATATCTTTGAAAAGTCTTGTTTTTTTTCCCCCATTACTGTACCTTTTATGTCATGGCTTCTTATGAATTGGTAAAAAAAAAAAAAAAAAAAAAACCAAGAAAAAGAAGAAAAAAGTGAGGCGATCAGAGTTACGCATTTCCAGAAACTCATTCAACGTTTTTAGCATTATCGTTCCAACGTGGATGTGTACGACACCAGAATATGCCAAAAACCTGCTGGAATCTGGCCGATGGACAAGTCCATCTACAAGTGCAATTAATAATATTCTCTCCTCTCTCTCACACACACAAACGCACACACACACACACACACAGCAACAGTAACACACATACACACAGACAAACCCACACACACACACACACACACAGAGGAACAGTAACACACATACACAAGCACAAACCCACCCGCACATACACGCACACACAGACACACACACACACACAAACCCACGCACACAAACCCACACACACACACACACACACACACAAGCACAAACCCACCCACACACACACACACACACACACACAATACACACATATACACCCACAAACACATATACAGTACACAGCTCACAGCTGGAAAACAGAAGGAACTTGCATTATATTTTAGCTGTGTCAAAAGACATTCTTCATGATATTTGACTACTGGCGCGAAGTTCTGCTGATCTGTGAAATTTTTTTATTTATTTCCGGGACACAAAAAATGCTTCGTCAACGAATCTTTTATGCAGAACTCTGGATACTTGACATAAATATTTCGCCGTAGGTCTCGCTCTATTTATTTGCTGCTATTTGGGATTACAAGGTTGTAGGACATTTATGCAAATGAGGACATAGATGATTAAAGCAGGAGATATCAGTTACTGCATGACGACCACAGGGTATCCGAATTCCTGCAGTCATAAGGGCGACCCCAGCCCCCTCTCTGATCTATGGGCCAGTCCCAGCTGCCCCCCCCCCTAAAAAATTTAACAGATTGTGCAATCAGGAATATCAGATAGAGTGGGAGAAAGGAAATCGTTTCTCACGTCAAGGGGAGGGCGATTGCCATGGCGTCGAGGCCACGCCCCTCCCTGTGAATCCCTGTATATAAAGACCCGCAGCGGTGATGGTCCTGGTCAATATGGCTGCCGCATCACCCAGGGAGGGATCGCTTAGTATGAAATGGCCCTTCGGGGAAAAGCGCAAAGTAATACTGTATTTGTGTACAAACAGGGTGCGGCCCAATGTTCAGAGACGACTGCAACTGAACTAGCGGAATGTTTTCAGTGTTTTCATTCGATATGTGAGCGTCGCTGCTGATGAGAACTTCATGCACTGTGTGTTTCATTATAGCCCATCATGTGATTACAAGACAATAAACCTGAGAAATAACAATTACAGTTCTGCTGTACTTAAAATGTCTATTGCAACAAAACAGACACACGCACGCACACATACTCATCTATCGCTGACCACTCACACTCTCCCTTTCAAACTCCATTTTCTTACAGCTTATTAATAATTCCGTTCTGTTTTTAAAAAGACATTAACTTTATCCATTATTGTTTACTGATGGAAATGAGTAATTAGTAGATGAAGTAGATGAGTAATCTGCTGCAGTGAAGACCAGTCTCTCTCTCTCTCTCTCTCTCTCCATCCTTTTCACTTGTCTACTCAACAGCGTACATGTCTCTCTGTCTCATACGAACATTATGTAAATAAATAACAGTTTAATTTTATTTCTACACAAGGATGTACACCGCCAATTTTTTTATATTGTTTTAATTTGATCATAACGAACCTTTAGGGCTATATTTTAACGATCTAAGCGCACGATCTAAAGCGCATGGCGCAAGTGCATTTAGGGCGTCAACAATGCGCCTGACCACACCTCATTTTAAGACCAACACGCCCATGGGCCCTCAGATGGGCGCAAGTAAATTTTCTATTTAAACAACGTGGGGCTGGACGGTTTGCTAGTTTCAGACTACTGCGTTGCGCTTGGCGCCGCTTTGCGCCGGGTGTAAGATAGAGCCCTTAGTTTAATAGAATGGCTTCGCAGGCTAACATGAGAACTAGAGCAAATCAGGGAGACGGAAAGCAAAGCACTGAACTTTGACCTCTGACCCAGCTACTGTCCTCTTCTCCTGCATTTGTCTCAATTCCTCACCCCCATCTCTCTCTCTCTCTCTCTCTCTCTCTCTCTCGTGTCTTACGTTTACATAAAATGTATTTACAAGCAGCAATTAAATGTGCTGTTTTGCCATTACTGATAGCGCTGACAAAAACTACGTAGCTTTAAGGTATTTATTAATTTAGCAGCCGTCCTTACGCAAGGCAGCTTCCAGCGATCATGTTTTTTTGCTTAGAAGACATTACGCTATCCCTTCGGGCCTCTGGTGCCGGCCTGTGAACAAACAGAGGACAGAAATATTTCATAACAGCATTTCTTTTTATAACCAGCATAGGAAATATAAGCAGGTCCGTTTCCCCGATTGATGCTGACTATGGTATTTTTTTTCACAGGTTAATCGATAATATAGTTAGGCAAAACCTTCTGTTTCTAATAACATGGAAGGGAACAGATTGCTTTCGTACAACCCGATGCGCGAATCTATTCCCAGTTTCCCCGCATCGTGCCCCCCGACACAATGTTACCAATAATCTATGGCAGGATCCTCTGGCGCGTGTATGCTGCAGTCCATATGAATATTCAAATTGTGCAATTATATATTCTGTTTATGCGTTAACAAGCTTCACGTTAAAACGCTGCATGTGTCTTTCTACTGTGTGTGGTAGCCTACTAAATTCTCATATATAAATTGCATAAGAACTTATTTGCGCAGGTTCAAGGGGTTAAACAGTCGATTGCAAAAAAAAAAAAAAAACATCTATGCCTAAAAACTGTAGACATTCGGCTACATTAAGCACGCCATAACCTAAAAGTGACAGAGCTGCATTATAGTGTTCTCACAGACTTCTTTCGACTACGAAAATGACTATTTTACCAGAGAAACGTGCAGTATATGCTTCGTCATTACGTGGAATAATTCCAAACCACGTGCTGGTATTTATTATTGCCGAATGCGCGCTCTTTCTTTCTCTCTCTCTCTTCACATACACACACACAAAGTGAGAACTTTTTTCGATGTCACCTACAACGTCAGCTGCGATTCCTGACGTCATTCGTATAGTTCTTAGGACTGGAACTGCAGCACTACGGCGAGAGAACAGCTCCCGATCTCGGCGTGCACATACAGGTAACGTTCTAGCTTCCATGCAAAGAAGCACACACACACACACACACAGCCACACGCACCCGCGTGCGAACAGAAATCACGTCAGCACGCACACACACACAGCTCACACACAAGCACACACACGTTAAACGCACGCACGCACTCCCTGAATATAAACACTCCTGCACACTGCTTAGACAGTTCGGCCTTGCCAGTAATTTTCACGAGCTACACTTTGCTGGTTGATTGCAGCTCGAACACTGGGCTCCAGACTTCAAAAGCACAGCTTCTTCAACTTCCCTTTAACCAGCCGACAGCACAACGGGAGATGGACAGCAAAGGTGCCGGTGAGGAACTTTTACGTTTTTAAAGGAACAGGGCGTGGGACTGTCACCGTCAGCTCTGAAATGTGTTCGGCGTTGCAGGGGAATGCTTGCCTTCACTATCTGTGAGTAAGACTGCGGAACTTCGGGCTCGAAGGCTACAGTATACAGGTCCCGTTCTCCCCGTGCACTTTGTGTACCGTGCAGCAGTGAGATTGAAGTACGGCTCAGGGGTGAAACCGCCCCTGCGTCTTAACTTCTGCCGCTTCTGCCAGGGACGGCTCCGGCAGTGACTTGACCGCATAGGGTAGGCGGAAATCCCGCAGCACATGTTTGGCACGGAAAATCTCTATGAATGGGTCTCTCTTTCTCTTTCCTACGGTTTCAGGCGTTGCCATCATCCAGTATTGTTAGTTATGTATAAAAAAAAATAGGTATAGCTTTTTTTTTTAGATTCATAGCTAGGTGAGTTATTACACCCTTGGTTGGTGTGGGTGTATTTAGGTTTTTAAATTGTTTTATGTATTCCTTTTTTGGAGGGTAGGTGACGGGGTTTCAACGCTGCTATGTTTTAGCATCTTTGGTGCTTCGTCAGGTGATTCAAACGAAAAGTGCTTGCGGTCCACTTTTCTCGTACAGACGCCTGGGTTGTTTATAATCTGTGTGAACCGCCGCTGTTCCGCATGGAAGCCGAAACGGAAACACGCGTCTCAGCCACCCGGCCTTGGCTGTGAGGCAGTTTTTCCCCAACGGGCTGGCTTGTTTGATTAATGTGGTGCATAAATGTGCCTTGTTGTGTAACGGAAAATGCGTACTCACTCGGTAGCAGGCTTATGACGGTCAGCAAAAAATGTTCATTAACTGCAACAAAGAAGTTTCCAGACTAACATAGGGTTCGCACTTTTGTGTGAGAGAGCAAACTGCGTGCAGGCGCCTATGTAGCCTGTGTGTATATATATACACATATATATATATATATATATATATATATATATATATGTGTGTGTGTGTGTGTATGTGTGAGTGTGTGTGTGTGTGAGAGAGAGAGAGAGAGAGAGAGAGAACCTGCTGTCGCTTTCTGTTTCAATGTCGCTTTCTTTTTGAGAGCCTGTGTGTGTATGTATGTTTTGTGTCTTTTTTTCCCCCCTCCTTACTCATCATTTTCAACCTGACATCCTCACTGACCATCGCTTACTGACCGATTATGCCCCATCACAGACTCCGATAGATCCGAACTCACAGGACACATCTCTTCTCTCTCCATCCCTCACCATCCCTTTATCCTATTTCTCCCCTCTCTTCTTTTCTGTTCCCTTTCAAACCTGTCCTCTCCCCTTTCCTATCCCCACTCCTCGTAGTGATGTGTGTTCTCTGGGCTGGTGGGTGGCGATGCTCAGATCTGACAACCAGTGGTGTGCGAGTGCCTTTCTCCTTCTTGAAGGCCAAGACTTACCTGGACGGTAAATGGACTGCATTTATATAGCGCTTTCATCCAAAGCGCTTTACAATTGATGCCTTGCATTCACCAGAGCAGTTAGGGGTTAGGTGTCTTGCTCAGGGACACTCGACTGCCCAGGGCAGGGGATCGAACCAGCAACCCTCCGACTGCCAGACAAGCGCTCTTACCTCCTGAGCTATGTCGCCCCACTGGACTAGCCCATAAAGCTCTCCCTCCCTGTCTTTCCAGAATAAACCACCAGTCCCCTGACCACAGACCCGACTGATCCACGGAAGCCAAGTATTTGTATTTTTACGACCCGCGTGTGTGTGTGTGACAATTTTTCTAATGAAGCAAATCTTAGACAGGCTCGCTCCATGATCCCGTTTACTGAGGTAAAGACGGTAGAGAGAGATTTGCTTTGTAATTAAAGGGATTACTCCACCAAAAATGATTTTAAAATGGCATTTTATCTATCTGCTGTCAATAATGCTAACAGCCCAATTAAAATGGATGCTGTGGTTTTAAAAGTTGAATAAATTACTCCTGGCAGCATAACAGTTTGATGTGAAAAATGTATGTGCATCGGCATTCATGATCTTGGCACCTTTGCAACTTCAAAATCAGTCATAAATATATGTGCTTGTACTTGTCCTAGTCAATCAGGCATACCCAATATGATGTTCCTCTCCCATAAAATATATATCTTGAAAGACAGGATAGACAGTCATTTACACATGAGGTCACGGCAGTGCCATTGCCTGTGACGTTTATGAGATATTAGTGAAATGCTTGATGGCAATTGTAGTGCAGTATCAAATGGGAAATTTGGTTTTGCCAAATGAAACATAATTTAAAAAGGGTATATTTCATAATGTACAAAAATGAATCAAGCTACATATTGGTTAGATTATCACAACAAATACAAGACATTACAAGAGACAATATATGAAGTTTATATAATTGGTTGGATATTTCCTTAAACACACACTTTACTGGGGGTTACTATACTGATGATACATAACTTGGGGAGGGATTGCACCAACGTTGCCATGCTTAACTGCTATGGTTCAGATTTTTCCCCAGAAGTTGTTTGATTGTGCGATAAATTAAGTATTTGCCATATTTCAGTGATGTGTTCACACTAATTTGCATAAGCATTCACAGCTCATTGTATTCCCATTGTGAATTAGATGGAACTAGTTGGCATTCAGGCTGTTTTAGAAGCATTTAGTGACAAATGCAAACAAGATAGAAGTAGTGTGTGTGTGTTTGTGTGTGTGTGTGTGTGTGCGTGTGTGTGTGTGTGTGTGTGTGTGCAAGTGTGTGTGCGCGTGTGTGTGTGTGTGTTTGTGCGCACAATCTAGCTGCCGAAAATGTTGCTGTTACTACTGACACTTTGAAAGGATTTAGTGATTATTGGCTCGGTGAATGAGCAGAGTGACTGAGTGACACCTATGGGCACTGGCTCAGTTGTCCTGACGATGAGGTAAAAACTGCTGTGGCTCAATTTCACAGAAAAGTAGCTGATTTGTCCTTGGTTGCTCCTGAATAAGCAAAACATTGCTAGAGGGGGCTGTAAACCAGATGACAAATTATTGTGCTAAAGATGTATACCTGGGGGAGGGGTTTATTGTGTTTATGATATATACCTGGGGGAGGGGTTTATTGTGTTTATGATATATACCTGGGGGAGGGGTCTATTGTGTTTATGATATATACCTGGGGGAGGGGTTTATTGTGTTTATGATATATACCTGGGGGAGGGGTTTATTGTGTTTATGATATATACCTGGGGGAGGGGTTTATTGTGTTTATGATATATACCTGGGGGAGGGGTTTATTGTTTATGATATATACCTGGGGGAGGGGTTTATTGTGTTTATGATATATACCTGGGGGGAGGGGTTTATTGTGTTTATGATATATACCTGGGGGAGGGGTTTATTGTGTTTATGATATATACCTGGGGGAGGGGTTTATTGTGTTTATGATATATACCTGGGGGAGGGGTTTATTGTGCTAATGATATATACCTGGGGGAGGGGTTTATTGTTCTAATGATATATACCTGGGGGAGGGGTTTATTGTGTTTATGATATATACCTGGGGGAGAGATTTATTGTGTTTATGATATATACCTGGGGGAGGGGTTTATTGTGTTTATGATATATACCTGGGGGAGGGGTTTATTGTGCTAAAGATGTATACCTGGGGGAGGGGTTTATTGTGTTTATGATATATACCTGGGGGAGAGATTTATTGTGTTTATGATATATACCTGGGGGAGGGGTTTATTGTGTTTATGATATATACCTGGGGGAGGGGTTTATTGTGTTTATGATATATACCTGGGGGAGGGGTTTATTGTGTTTATGATATATATCTGGGGGAGGGGTTTATTGTGTTTATGATATATACCTGGGGGAGGGGTTTATTGTTTCTAATGATATATACCTGGGGGAGGGTTTATTGTGTTTATGATATATACCTGGGGGAGGGGTTTATTGTGTTTATGATATATACCTGGGGGAGGGGTTTATTGTGTTTATGATATATACCTGGGGGAGGGGTTTTTTGTGTTTATGATATATATCATATGTTATATGCTTTGGGGAGGGGTTTATTGTCCTAATTGGGTTGGCAGGTATGTCAACTGCCAGGTTACGGCTTAGCAGGGTATGCCCCAAACCTATACAGCACTGAGAGTTCGGTACTTTTCAGGGTTCCCCACAGAAATAACCACACTGACCACATTCTCTCAGCCCTTAAGAACAGAAATTTCTGTACCTTCTGACCTTGCGTAAATACACAAAATTCAGATACACCTGCACTTGTCCATGCAATAGAGCCCCAAAACTTGGCTCCAGTCCCACAATAAATCATTCTCTCCATTGGACATTTAGCTACATCTGCCAATAACAATATTTGATCAAAGTTGTCTGATCAAAGTAGCCAATTTCAGGATACTTGGATACACTGGAAAAATGGACATATAAGGAAGTTCACATGTGTTGCTATTTCAGCCAATAGAACACGTTTTTTTAAACAACTTTAACAAGGGATACTGGCACACAGGAGGTTGCTATGCTAATATCACATATCAGGGGAGGAGTTTATTGTGGTAATGATGTTCATCAAAGGGAGGGGTTTGCTGGGATAGAATAGAAGGAATAGGAGGACCTCCCTGTCCTAATGATACTCACCAGTGGGAGGGGTTAACTATGTCCCTTTAATTCGGGAGGGTCCGGTTGCTAATGGGGATTTTCCCATGCTTCAGAACGTCCCGTGCAACTGTGTTGTACTCAGTCACGCCCCTATCAAACATATTAGTGTGTTTAAGCATCAGTGATAAAGGGACAGAGATTGAAATGCTGAGAACATGGAACTGAGTATCTGCTGGGTCGACAATGAAATCTATGATGTCGCGATTCTCTTCAACCAGGTCAGAGTTGAGAGTCAGATTGTGAGGTCCACCTTGCTGTATATCATGCACAGTAGATTCTAGTCTGGATTCATTTAATATTCAATCTTTGATTCACAAATGCATTTCAAGTTTTATTTATTATTTTTTCACAAACACAGCAGGGTTTGGAAAGATCATTTCAGTTTTAGCTGAACTCACCGAACTGCATTTGTGAGGAAAATATCTCGCTATAGCATTTATTTGTAAGAAGCAAATGTTAATTGAATCTAGGCCAAAAAGTTTTAAAATGTGCATTTTGCTGCAGAAAATACATAAATAAAAAGAAATGTAAAAATGAGACCTTTACTGAATATCTCTAGGTCTTAGTCTGTCAGCAGTGCCCTCCAGCTCATCACAGTATAAAGGCTCACAGCGCCCTCTAGTGGTCGATGTGTTAAAAACACAGTTTGTAGGGCTACAGGGCACTCAGTATATCTTACATTAATAGATTGCATTGCATTATAATCACTTGGCAGATACTGTTATCCAGTAAATGTATCAACAAGAAGGCACAGAGGCCCATTTATAATTTCTAAGTGCAATATTAACCTAAATATATTGTAACAAAAGTAGGTACAACCTTATCCAAAAGGTATGATATAACACAATATGACATTAGCCAAATGGAAGTTAGAGTACAGAAAGGAAAGGTGAATGTTTATTGATCAGGATAAGGAGAGACTATTCAGTCCATCTAACCCTTTATTTTCTGTTGTCTTATTGACAACCGTCTTGAGGACATGTGCTTCAGTCTTGGTATTCTATACATTAATAACTGCCTGTGTAAAGATATACATCAGCCTCAGTGCGAACTGAATATTTCATAGGCCCTCTTATTCTGTTGTGCTGTTCTCAAGACATTTCTAATGCTTTCCAAGCTTTATTTGCAGAACTATAAAACATTTTAAATTAAACATCTTTGGTGTTTTTTTGAAACTAATTTTCCTTTGATACGTAAGACCGGCCTTGTTTGTTTTGATCTTGTAGTACAATGTCCAGGACTACAGGCAAATTTATAGCTAAGGCACAGTATTAAATTAATTTATGCTCTTTGGATTTATACTAATTATTTCATTGGGATACATCCAGGCATGCTCTTTTTTTACTGCTTTGGCACAATATACTACAAACCAGGACAGGCTGAGGTCAACCATAATAAAAAAAAAGACTAAATCCATATTGAATTGTGCACATTCTAATTTAGTAACATCAATAAAATAATGGGGTTACATTTAGTAATGCTCAACTTCATGTAACAGATGTGTGCCCAGTTCTGGATTTTATGAAAATCTTTAATAGTTGCCTTCAAAGTCACTTCCAAATTGTTCATTTTATCTCCAGGATGTTAAGAGTAATTGTTGATGCCATAGTAGTATTCAAAGTGGATACATCTACAGAGAGAGTGAAGCATGGTTTAGAGAGGAATCTTCCCATGCAGTAACATACCTCTTGTGCATAATGTAGATGTGGGAGTGAGAGAGAGAGTGTGTGTAAGTGTGTGTGTGTGTGTGTGTGTGTGTACGTGTGTGCGTATGTGCATGTGTGTGTGGGCATGTGTGTGTGTGGGTGCACATGTATGCATATACATGCGCATGTGCTCTATGTGGAGAGACAGAGCTTTTGAGCCACGATCGATATCACACACAACAGCTGTGGAGCTAGTTGGATAATGGGCTGTGGGTTAATGTGCATGAATTATGAAATGTGTATCTCGGGCATGTATTCGGTACCGTGGGTTACCTTGCGCTGACATCTGCTGCAGAAACAAATTCTTGCAGCCAGAGAGAGCTGCGACTTCCCCTGTGAGCAAATTGGCCGACCTGTGAGAGGTCTCCATGGGTGATGGAAACAAGGGATTCTGGGAGATTTCAAGATGATAAGGCAGGGAGAGTGAGAGAGAGAAAGAGAGAAGAGTGTGGAGTAGAGAGAGTGGAGTAGAAGCAGTGGTTTTGACAGAATGTGTAAGGACTGACAAACCTTGGTGTTGAAGATAGGATGCAGCTAGATCAAACTGGATAAAACTAGATCAAACTGGATTTGACAGAATGGGTGTAAGGATCTGTGTGGACTGCAAACCTTGATGAGGGATCATAATTTTCCTTTTGGCTGGATTTGTTACTGAGAGAGATATGGAATGGATGTTGGCATGTCAGGTTATTTCAGGTTAAATATAGTTTAAAACAGTAAAATGTCACAGATGCATCCATTAATGGTGAAGGTCATTATTTTCCAGAAACCTTCATTAAAAATTACTTAGGATGAAATCTCTGATATTGCGTATGCTAGTGATGATTATTTATCAGTAACATAAAACAAATCTGGTGCTCTGACATTGTTTAGCTGAAGTTCATTTAAATTTATTATTTTTTTAATATTATAATTTTTTTTTTTACATTTTCCTCTTCCCTGTCTGTCATTCTGCAGTCCAAATAATGCTTGGTTAAGCATGTTCTTAGATTTATTTGTCAAAGCCACACCCACAAACCAGTGTAACCAATCAGGGGCGACGGTGTCAAATTCTGCTGACTTCAGGGGTTTTGGGCCATGGATAACCATTTTATCTCTGTGTTTCTCTTTAACAGAAACATGGAATGGAGCAGCGTCATCTCAGGTTAAGAGTATTTTAGTTATTTTTAATGTAATGTCATTAGTAATATGTGTTTATTAAAAAAAAAAACTATTACTGAGGTTTGCATGTACTTATTAAGTAACAGGAGTGTGACACATCTCTAAATTTGTTTGGTTTTTACACAGGTCACATGAACGTCATACAGGTAAAATGCAGGAATAAAACAGTTTTCACACACCAGCTGTCAGTATGCTCCCATTACCTGATATATCTAGTTTGACTGGCAGGATACATGGCTGTTTTCGCCACTGGGTTTTACAGTTCATGTATGTATGTATGTATGTATGTATGTATGTATGAGGATTTGTGTTTGTGTGTATGTATGTATGTTTGAGTTTACGGTTAAATTCAAAAGTGTTGGGGCAGTGATACAATTGTTGTTGTTTTGGCTATTGAAGTTGACATAAAACAATTAATATGAGATTAAAGTGAAGACTGTCAGCTTTAATATGAAGGTATTTACTTCCATATCAGGTATCCATGTAAGAATTGCAGCCATTTTTATACTGTAAGAAGGTAATTGGCTGATTCTACGTGTGGAATTAGCATTTAGGAATCCGTTGCTGTTGTCTCTCAACGCAAGGCCCAAATAAGGGGTAATGGCACCAGTAAAGCAGGCCTTCACAGGGCTAAAGATCAGAACACATCAATCAGAGACATAGTTAAATCAGTGGGTGTGCCACAATCAACTGTTAGATACACTATTAGGAAGCAAGGATGCGCTTGTGAGCTCCACAATCCGCAAGGCAACCTGGTAGACCGCAGAAGACCACTGTAATGGATGGCAGAAGAGTACTTTCAGTTGTGAAGTAAAAAGCCCCTTTTCAACTGTCAAACCGATCAAGAACACTCTCCAGGATGTAGGCATAGACCTGTCAAAGGCTACCACAAACAGACGGCTAAGCCACCATAACCTCAGGGAGTTCCTCACAAGATGTAAACCACTGGTAAGCCTCAAGGACAGAATGGACAGATAAGAATTTTGATGAGATGATGAATCCCACTTATTTGTAAATTGTATGTGCAATCCTGTTCATGTGATTGGCATAAGGAAACGGCCATGAAAAAATACAGATAAGAAAAAAGTGATGAATGCCAAAATGTTCTTGGAAACATTCAGATTATGTTCATTTGCCCCAATACTTTTGCCAGCCTAAAATGGGGGACTATGTATAAAAAGGGCTGTAATTCCTACAAGGACCACCTGATATGGATGTAAATACCCTCAAATGAAAGCTGACAATCTACACTTTAACTCATATTCATTGTTCCGTTTCAAATTCAATGTGCTAGAGTACAGACCCAAAAAATGGTGTCACTGTCTCAATACCTGTGCATTCGACTGTAGGTCTTACTTATCATTACATTTATTACATTAGTTACAATTTCAGATATTTTTTCTACATTAGTAATCACTTTATACACAGGAGTAAATTTTAATGAATTAAAATAACAAAGAAAAAATAGAGAGGAACGTTAATAATTTTATTTTATTTTTTTGCACTGTCATGTGAGTGAAGAATATATCATTTTGAGCAGAGGTGCGTACGATTCTCTGATTTCTTGCCGTGTAGGCTATAATAAACAAAAACAATAAAACTGATCTACAAATGACAGCCTCGCAACCTTCCAGATCAACTATTTCTGGTGCAGAGTACCCTTAATACGTTGTGGCAAAGCTTCCAGCATTGTGACAAACTACTGAATAGTCTTTGTCTTTAAAGGTAGGCAGCATCTGACGTAAGCTATACGTTTTCTTCACGTTCCATATAGACACGAGGCAATTGGCTTTTAAGCCCAGCATCTGTGCCTCGCGTCCCACGCTTCTCGCGCTGTATCATTGACGATGAATAGCCCACATTACCTCATCCGTAGCAGTCTTGTCACTTCCCCCTGCAGTTTAACTTTGGCGTAAGCGCTCGCGCCGGAGCCCTCATTTAGGTCTGCAAGTAAAACAGAGACGGGATTTGGAAGTAAAGAATTATTCTGACATCTCTGTTCGACTGTTCGAGATAGTGCCATTGGCTAGCAAACATCAAATTGGCAGTATTAGATAAACTCTCAAAATGCTTCGGTTTAGCGTATTTCATGCCCTTCCGGTGATTTTAGTGCACTGAGCCTAAAAATACTGGATAGAACTGCAGTCGACCTGAGAATAGGCAGGCGGTAATGCCTCGATAATCTCCGTGCTATGCTGTGTTCGATTGCGTGGATTGGGAAAGGATCACATAAACCTAAATCAATGAAGATTTTGAAGGTTTTCCTGAAGAAAGGCGCGCATATGCTGCAGTGTTTCTGTGGAAAGCGATCGAAGCCGACTACAAGCACCAGCGGTGAGACGTTACCTTGCATGCTTTCTCTTGAACGGTGAAAAACGGTTGTACCGGCCACCGGGTCGTGTAAGCAGTGTGTGCAGTGGCTATCTTTCTGAGTCCGCATTTTCTCTACGTCGAGTCACCACAAAGTGACGCCAGAGCGCGGGACTCTCCCTTCTTGCCTGGGACCCTTGACGACACCAGTGTGTCCATTTCTCTATATCGCTCAAATAACCCAAGTGCCCCAACAGCGCAACCCGTCAGGACTCGCCAATAAGTGGAACACGGCGTAGTGTTAAGTTCGCTCGTTTTTACCTCCTTGAGACGTGCTTTAGAATACTTGCCCTTATCGTCAACTTTAAAGTTTGAATTGTTATGCTGGGCGCGTGTGCGTGTGTTACTCATCACGCTCGATGTTTTGTGGACTATTTGGGAATCTTAAAGAAAGGATATGCTCTACTGAGTGCGTCTTCATCACGCTCTCAGCCTGTTCCCTACAACCGACAGTTCGAACTTTTCCAGGACAAACGAGAGATTAGATATATCTGCACGCGGACGTCCACATTTATATCCAATTAAATAACGAAAAATAAATTGCTAATTAAATCCGCAAGAAAGTGGGACGTTGCTGGATAATATGACACCGGTGTCAGTGTGTAGGCTATTAATCAAAGCACGTCAACGTGATCATTTTTCTTCTAGACAAACGCAGCCTTGATTAAGTTAAAAAATAAAAAGAAAAAGAAAAAGGAAAGGAAAACACCAGTGGGATAGGTTTTGTTGAAATTGAGCAGAGATATGTCAGGCTTATTCAGCACCTTGGACAGAAACTTTGTAGGTGCTGTTTGTGAGAAATTCTTTAGCTACTAAAGTATGATACTATCTGAATCCTTCAAAATCCTACAACATATTAATTTAGTAAACATGTTATACACCCTGCATGTGTTGCTAAAATAAACTGTGTTAAAGCTAAATTTTGTTATCCTGAATGTTTCAGAAACCCCAAATGGGGAATTTCCAAAGTGGGAAATTGTGTCAGCTACAATTATGCTTCAGAGGTCTATTTAAAGACTCAACGTGATGTTTGAAATATCATTTTGGTGTTATAGCGCCCAAGATAAAGTGAAATGACTCTGAAATGTGCGTGTGCCTAAGCATGCATCAGCATCACCTCTGGTTAAACTGAAATATTTAAGGTAAACTATTTTAACTTAAACTGAGCTGATCTTGCTGAATGTGCAGAATATATTGCGGAAAAATGAATACCGTTTTTGCATAACGCAACTCTGCATTTCTCATGCATTTTTAGTGGTTTTAAAAATCCCCCTGTAAACTATAGAGGAAATTTGGTTTGGTAATTCATTGTAGTGGCAATCAGCATGTCATATTTTTCACACACGCTCACATAGGACAATAAACACTGTGCATAAATATTGGCATGCTTATACCTAACTAACCTCATTCTGAAGTTGTTTTTTTAACCCAACTAATCTCTCACATTTGGCTTTGTAGATCGCCCTCCTTTGCGCAACCTCAACCACAGACTGTCTGGCAGTGTGCTCTAGATGGGTACAGATCATGCCCTTAGGAAAATCAGTATTTTTTTAATAGCATTACATGCTGGGAAGTGTTCTCATTTTAGAGTGTCCAGTGAATAATGAGAAAACAGTATTCATTTTCATGGATATCCAAATGAGGGACACTGCATACTATATATCTTATTCATTACTGAGAATTCTTAACGTTTTTTTTTCAATTAACCAATATTGAAAATATGTTAAAGATATTTGTTGTAGGTAGGCTAGCTGCATTTCTGGAATAACATTTGAACAGACTGAGAGTTTTTGAATAAAACAAAACATCAAAAAAGTGACTAAACTTTCTTTTACTGATTTTACTTTATTCAGATTCAGATTTCAAAACCAAAGTCAGCATTTTAAAGAATGTCAATGATCCAAATTGATATGGGTGGTTAGATGCGTGTGTGTGTGTGTGTGTGTGTGTGTGTATACTGTATGTGTATGTGTGTGTGTGTGTGAGTGTGCAGTTTTTGTGTGTATTGTTTGCTGTGAGCTGGGATTCATTTGATCCAGTATTTGACGCATCAGTTCCCTGTGTTTCTCCGCTGTGTTGCGGATTTGCTACAGCCTTCATTGCTCAGCTATGTGCTGCTAACAGTATCACAGTGTGCAGATCACTGCCATTGGTCCAGTTCAGCTGACCAGCAGAGTCAGAGGCAGATGGGTGTGTCAGCGTGTCTGTCCCATTATGATGTAATCAGTGTTCCTGTTCCATCCAGTGCCATCAACCCCATCACTCCACACTACCAAACAACACACAGTCCCACGCCATTATCACCAAACACCACATCACACTACTCTATATATGTTAACTCTCCTGACTTACTTTGAAAATCATTACATTAAAACCATTAATTTTCATATTTTAATATTCAGTATTATAATTTTCATATTTTTACTGGAAGACATTCAAAGCCTTTGCGTCGGTATCCTAATTTTTAGAGTCTGCGTAAAAAGTTTGCACCAGCGATGCTGTTTTGAACCTTCATGCAAAATGTACTCCCTGCGCATAATTCATGACGTGCATTTCAAAGACGTCTTGCTTATTTTCAAGCTCTCCGTATTGGAAAGTGAGAGCAGCCACCGGGGCGAAGGCGTTTATAGCTCGCGTTCCGTATGTTTTTTGGGCAGAACGCTTGTACCTGGCCGCGAATAGAGGTCACCGCTCTGCCTGAGAGGGGTCCGCACGACTACCCGACCGACGGGACCTTGCGCCGGTCGGCCAGGCGGCGTCCCGTGCTCCGGTAGTCTGCAGTGCGCGTGCCGATCCGGAACGTTCCGTGAAGAGGCGAGCTCTTTTTTTCTGCCCGTTTTTCCCCTCTATTTTGGAACGCCCGCAGGCAGTTGTTAAGCAGAGCTTGTCGCTGCAGCCCCCCTGCTGTTGTTACGGGGGGGGGGGGGGGGGGGGGGTGGGGGGGGGGGGGGGGGGGGGGGGCGGACAAGGTGTCACATGCTCTCCCGCAGTCTGTCGGTTCAGCTCACTCCGGCACTGAGTCAGAGGAGGGCACTCTTCCTGGGCAGCTCGTGCAGGTAGACTTGGACATACCAGCCAATCAATCCCCTCCCTTCCCCAGGGGTGACACTGTGTCCGATTAAGCCCCGCCCTACAAGCCTGTGGGCCACGCTATTAAATGTTCAGTGTTAATTTAACTTTCATAGAGTCCATATGAACCCAAGAGGGATCAAAATTGTACTCTATTAGGTTAAAATGCGCTCTGCCTATGTTGATTTAGCGCCAGCCATTTTACAGTGTACAGTTGGCACTAAGCAGGGCCTGAGTTCCACGACATGACCATGGGGCTTGTGCGTTCTTTTTTGCACACAACACGTTCTGTGCGGTGGTTGAAGTAGACAGCTGCTGGTCACCCTTGACACTCACATGACTTACTTTCATGAGTCGTTTTACAGCGAGGCCAGCAGAAGCGCAGCCATGATGGAAACGTCTCAAAAAGAGGCTGTGCTGTGGACGCTGCATATCTCCAGCGACGATGTTCGCTTTCAGGACTCTTCAGTTAATAAGCGCTGGGCCAGGGGCCTCTAGTGGCACAGCCCGTAGAGCGCTAACCACGTGCTCAATGCGAGCCGTGACGTCGGCGGTTTGAATCCGACTGCCGACCTTTGTCACACGTCACTTCCTGTCTCTCCTCACTGTTCTATCAAATAAAGGAAAAACCCAAAAAACGTATTTAAAAAAAATAATAATAAGCGTCGGACTGGTCATCCTGGATGCGATGCTGATAATTGTTGGCAGATTGTACTGTAATGTGAAGAGTAGAGAATTTGCTCCTGACTTTGTTTTTACCAAAATATATAGTTTTCATACCTGTACTGTACTGTAGCCAAAAGTGCAGGAGCAAGTGAACATGAGAGCTGATGTGACAGTAGCAACATTTCTGCTAGTGAGGAGCTTCTGCTACTATGGATTACTCCCACTGTCTAAGAACATGCAGGTCAGTTTGATTGAAGAGTGTGAATTGCCCGTAGATATGAGGGAGTGATTGGTGTTTGCCCGGTGCATGCTGGGATAGGCTTCAGCAGTGAGCCTGGGGGTGGCACAGTGGTGCACTGTCACCTCACAACAAGAAGGCCCAGGGTTCAAATTCCCATTCTGTGTGGAATTTGATGATGTTCAAAAGGTAATCATGAGCAAAAGATAAATTCCATACAGACATTAGGAATAATTTTTTCTTGCAGAGAGTAGTCAATGCGTGGGATAGCCTGCCTGGTCATGTAGTAGAGGCAGAAACTCTGGGGGGTTTCATGACTTGGGGCTTGATACGATGTTAGACACTATTGTTAGACACGGTGTTAGACACTAGACACATCTAGTCTGTGGGTAATCAGAGCACTGATTTAGTCAGGAAAATGGCGAGCATTGTTGGGCTGAATGGCCTTTCCTCGTCATTGTGTTATGTGATTTTACGTTAATTTCGCATTGCCTGTAGGCGAGTGTGTGGGTGAATGACGTGTGGGCCCTGCGGCGGATTGGTGACCTGTTCAGGGCATATTCCTGCCTTTCACCTTTTGGGTTAGATAATGGATGGATGGACAGATGGGAAGATGGATGGATGGTTGGACGGATGGGAGGACGGACCCTTGAGCAAGGTACTCATCCTGCATTGCTTCAGTGTATATCCAGCTGTTTAAATGGATGCGATGTAAATGCTGTGTATGTATAATGTTGTGTACATTAAGTCGCTCTGGATGTAATGGATGGACGGATGGGAGCATGGATTGATGGATGGATGGATGGATGGATGGGAGTGTGGATTGATGGATGGATGGAAGAACTTCTGCACTGTAAGGAGGGCATTGGTTATCACATGACCAGGGCGGAGGATATCCTTTCACAAATATTGCTTGTCAGAGTGTAATGTGAATATGTGATGGATATACTGCACTGCTTATTTATAAATCGTATACTTGCAGGCTGTTTCTGGCTATTTGTAAGCTAAGCTTCATGGTCAATGCTGTTTTCTGTGGCTTTTCATCTACATGCAAAGACAGACAGACCCCCCCCTCCCACCTCCACACACACACACACACACAACACACATGTGTGGCAAACTTCTGGCACACAGAACTGCATTACAACTGGAACAGCTTTCTAAATCTGTGAATTAAGCATTAGCTGTTCAGTTGTAATGCAGTTCTGTGGTCTAGAGGTTTAAGCCTGAGGTTTCAACTTCAGATAACAGTAAGCACACTAGCATGATATTGAAAGCCGTGTATTAGCCGGCAGTGTTATGTAATGGTTGTGGAATTTGTGTTAATGTGTTAGTGTTGCAGGTTCAAATCCCAGGTGGCATTGCTGTCTTGCCAAGCACGGTGCTTGACCTTTATTGCTTCCGCTAATATTCAGCTATGTGAATTGAATGAATGACTTAAGTGCTTTTGTGTTTCCGTGTGTCTGGATAAAATAAAAGGTACCTCCAATGCCATAGCGCATCAAATAAATGTATAACAGCGCATACTTAACTGTATGTGTAATTTCTGTGTGCTTAGCATATAGTTTCTACCATGGGTACAAGTATTCCTCTGGCAACACCTGCACAGCCAACACAGAGCAGTTTTGTTTCTCTGTACAGTATGTGTAAAAAGGAGTGAAATTGTTTTGCTGTCATGAAAATTTATTTTTTTGTTGTTTTTGCACCCTCTATTGGTGCAGGAGGGTATGGCGGGCTATTTGGGCTACTGGGGCCTGTGTTGCAGAGCGAGGGGGGGGGGGAGGTTATTTCATGAAGCAGGATTGCTGAGTTAGCTGGATCACTGTGCCGAGTAAAACCCGGGGCTGCTTTTTTTACTTCAGTCCGTGTTCCAGATTTGGGAGGGTTCCGGGTTTTTACTCACTTATTCAGCTAAATCTGTGGTCGGGGGTTACAGGGAAGTGTGGATGGGGGGGGGGGGGGCACGGGGTGGGTAGGTACAGGGGTTCACTGGATTGTCTGACTTGAGCGCACAAAGCATATGAAAGCATGCATAACTGCAGGAGCAATATGCAGTAAAACTGGTGCAAAGCTACTGACTTGGGCAAGTCCACTGCGAGTCTTGCAGACGACATTCCTCAGTGTGCATTACTACCGTTAATACAATATATTATACGACCACATACATTTCCACTGCATTGTCAAAAATACAATTTTTCATTGAAGAATTAATTAATTGATTATTCAATCAATTAATAATTATACGTCTGCATAAAATGCACTACGCCTGCAATAATTATCCAAATCTGTGAGACAAAGATTAGCTGTTCCAGTTGCAATGTAGTTCTGTGGTCTAGCAAAGCATGAAACAGTTGACCCCTCATGTTTAGCCAGTAGCAAAACCAACAGGTACACTTTAAGTTAAAGAGGCAGGTTGTACCAGGAAGGAGATGCACCTGCCGGCGTTCCACAAATACAGTTTAATCAGAAAGTGAAGTTCTCGGAAATGGCACAAGATGGCAGCATATTTCAAGAAACCTGACATATTCAGAATGAAGTCATTGCCCAAAAAAACCAAATGGAATTTCTGAACGTGGAATAACACTGCCCATCGTTCACATTTTATTAACCGAATTTACAACTGAGATGGCCGCATGGAAGTAGGAGCTCTTTCTGTCCAGATGACTGCATGTTTTTGCAACGTGATGCAAAAGGTGCACATATGCCTAAGCTTATGCTCACACACAGCCAAATGTCCAGTGGTAATTCGACTCCAACAGTGTTAGTTTAACTCTTAACAGATAACATTTGGTCCTACCCTGGAATGTGGGACCAAATGTTATTTATTGAGTGTTGAATCAACACTGGACATTTTACTGTGCTCACGCGCGCGTGCGCACACGCACACAGAAACTCAAGCATGTACATGCATACAAATTTACACATGCACATACGCACACACACAGACATATGCACACACACGCAAAAATGCATGCACAAATAAATGCACACACATGCACATATGTGCACACACACGCACAAATGCATGCACACATGCACACACACACTCACAGACACACACACACACGCACAAGTACATGCACACACATACACACACGCACACACACACTCACACACACACACACACACACACACACACACACACACACACACACACACGCGCACGCACACACACACACACTCACACAGTGCAGGAGCAGCTGCCGTCAGACGGACACTGTGATGTGAGAGGACAAGGCGAGAGCTGAGAGCCAGAACTGTCACACCTTAACTTCGGAAGGACGTGTCACCCCAGAACAGGGCGCAATATAAATCATTCACTGGGACGTCCTGCTCTCAAAAAGTGTGGGTCCATGTTGGGATGGCAAACAAAAAAACAAAAAAAATCAGGGGAGGCAGAGAACTGAAGCTGAAAAAGGAAAATTGCGGTAGTCTGGATGGACATAGTTTGGTTGTTAACTGCTTCTTTTTTTATTTTTCTGCTTCTTCTTCCACTTCTTACAATTCCCATTATTATTTTATTATCGTTGTTACATCATTATTATTATCATTATCATTACTACGACTACTACTAGAATTGCTGCTATTACTACTACTATTATTGCTATGTTGTTAGTAGGAGTAGTAGCGGTAGTAGTAATAGTGGCAGCAATAGTATTAGTGACGGTAGTGGTGTTATAGTGAATATACAGTGAATTCACTGGCAATAGATTTACCTCAGAACAGAAATGAACTGTGAGAATATGCAATATGAAATATGTCCCAGAATCCCTCTCACCTCCCTGCCCGTTGTTCCGCTCATAATCGCAAGTATAATTTTTTTTTTTTTTTTTAACGCAGAAAGACAACAGATGTTTCGGTAAAAAATACCGACATGCAGACAACCTTGACAAAGGTTAAGTTGTGAGCAAATCGAAAAGGGGCGCTGAAGGTCACATGACTGTTCGTGAGGTCGTGTTTCTTTCGTGCGCCCAGTATCCGTAGCCTTCAGAACAACCGTTCTTAAGCCGCGGTGGAACCTCTTTTCCACCAATAGCAGCGCGGAATGAAGGTTAGTTTTCCCCCGCTCTGATCTGGGGCTTGGCTCGGCTCAGCAGGTTCACGTTCATTAAAGCGTGCGCCTGGAGATGAACACACACGGCGTGTCGGCATTCAGTTCATCTAAAGACAATAAAAACCATTCCCTTTATTTATGCCAGTGGTTTCTATAACCCCATGAGACCAGGAAGATTGAAAAAAAAAAAGATTAAGTATTTTCATTTGATGACATAATTCAAGTGTCCTCGATTATAAGAAGCATGTTACAGAGAATGTATATATATTTGAAATGGTATTTTATTTTTATTGAATGTCCCTTGTCATCTAGGTTTCACTATGGTAGAACATATTGTTCCTGCGAATAAGATCAGAGACTCCCCAATGATTTTGTGGCAAAAAAAAATTGTACAGGCATTTAGGTGAAACCCCCAACTACATTTGGTTCAAAAGTGAAAGTTTTCAAGCCGACTAGGAAGTAGCCAGGCCATATCCGGGTAATATCTGAGCTGTATTGAGGTTAACCTAATCTGTTTATGTAAAAGCATTTCTCAGGCTAGATTTCCCACTCCTCTAGACGTCTTAGATTTCGGCTTTTGCTCCCTGGGGACACAAATGAATCGCTGGGTCTGAGGATGATATGGATGATATATTTCTTCAATGCATCACTGGGTAAGATATTTGCTGACTGTAGGCTGATTGTCTCAATATTACGTTTATCCATCCATCCATTATCTATACCCTCTTATCCTGAGCTGGGTCGCGGGGGGTGCTGGAGCCTATCCCAGCATGCATTGGGCGAGAGGCAGGAATACACCCCGGACAGGCCGCCAATCTATCACAGGGCACACACACCGTTCACTCACACACTCATACCTATGGGCAATTTAGAGTCTCCAATCAGCCTACCTGCAGAAAGACCCTAAACCGAGATTAGAACCCATGACCTTCTTGCTGTGAGGCGACAGTGCTACCCATTGCACCATCGTGCCTCCCATATTACGTTTATCTATTTATTTATTTTTTATTTTTTGAAGAATACATGACAAAACAGAGACAGTGGCCCTAGCCATGAATTTCTGGTTGACCCTGGGCTTGCTGCCCAGTTTCATATCTGAAAACCTCCGGCACCTGGGCATATTGGCACAGACCAAGAGTTCTGTTATTTCTCTCCCGAGCACAACAGGTAGTCCTCACTCTCTCTTTTCTTCATCCCCAAGTCCCTCTTGGGTCCTCTTTTTTTGGAGTTTCATGCTGCAGTCCACCCGGCCATAAGTTGTAAATCCTCACCGTGTAAGATTGGACCGCATTGTTGTACATTATGTTCCGCCAATTTCCTGAGTTTTTATTGGGCTCAAACCTGGTTCCTGACTGGATTCCAGTGGAATCTGCAGGAAGTGAATTCTGTTTAAACATTACATTACATTACATTACATTACATTGCATTTATTTGGCAGACGCTTTTATCCAAAGCGACGTACGAAAGTGCATTTCATGGTCATAGACAACTGCTAAACACAGGTTCAGTAAGGTACAATACTTATTTTGTACAGCTATTTCTAGCCGAGAACACTGTTTAGTTCACACAGTGAACACTATTCAGACCTAACCTCTGCAAAGCCAACTAGGCAGAAGAATAAGCTGCAGTATTAGGACAAATATAAATTACCAAAAAGCCCGAATACAGCATTCGTTTCATTAATGATTATTTCCAGGTTATTCTACACTAAATTCAATGACATTGCAGCGTTCGTTAAGACAACCCGTCAGTTGGTGCCGCTATTAGGTGTCATACGGGGCGACATAGCTCAGGAGGTAAGAGCGGTTGTCTGGCAGTCGGAGGGTTGCCAGTTCGATCCCCGCCCTGGGCGTGTCGAAGTGTCCCTGAGCAAGACACCTAACCCCTAACTGCTCTGGTGAATGAGAGGCATCAATTGTAAAGCGCTTTGGATAAAAGCGCTATATAAATGCAGTCCATTTAGGCTGGGTTATTCATGGGAATAACTGCAGAGTATCATCAGTGGGGGATTATGTCTGTCATAACCGAGCACAGGGCCAGAGAGAGTTGTTAATGGGTTTATAGTTCTATCCTGTAAGTAAAGAAGCCTCATCGGCTCTTAATTTTGCTATGGACCAAGCAGTAGGCTGTATGGCTCTCTGTTGGACTGGACATTTCACGTTCTGGTTAGAACAGGCAACTGTCCTAAATCAGTTTTCCATTGTTATCTTTGTCTGCTCTGATTGCATGAATGATTACTGGTGCCACTTTAATGGAATAATTTTTATTTATTATTATTATTATTATTATATTATATTTAAGGATTCTGCAAAATTAAGAAAGAAATGTAAAATCACATAATTTTTCTGCGGAGGCCACTCAGTTACTGATGTTGCTATGAAAGCCGTATATTGCTACCACTGTAGACCAGCTTTAATCGTTGGGGAATTAATGTCGTCTTATTTATTAGTTACTGTCGCAGTGTTTTCTGCGGCTAAAATATGCACTCGGGCGGGGGGTCTTGTTTGCTGTGTGTGACAGCGTGAAATGACAAGGTGAGGGGCAGCCTTAGATTATCGCTGAGCTTTCATTAGGGAAAGCTGTGCGCTCCGGTTCGTAAAACACCCCCCACCCCCCGCCCCCCAAGAATTCCTCATCCAAACCTCAATCACGTATGATTGCGTAGGGAGAAGACAGAGCGCAGCAAGCCATTCACCGGCTGCTCGAGTGGGGAAGAACCAACACATTACGGCTACGCCAGAGATCTCATTTTGCATTCGTTTTTGTAACAATGACGGCTTGATTGGTCTTTGCTTTAAGAAGAGGAATGCTGGCAGATGTTTGGGGTCTGGGCGTAAAAATCCAATGCCTTTTCACCGGATAGCGACAACATAATGTCGCTGCACACTCGCAAAACACATCCTTTTTCTTAAAGTGTTTAGGAGGAGGTACAGGTTGGTGGCTCGCGCGCTGTCGTCTCGAAGATCACAATGCTGCGCGAGGCTGCCGCCTCCTCGGTCCGTTCTGGGTCCTGCGTCGTGCCTTTTGGCTGAATGAACTGGAAAGTTGTACAACAGTGGATGCGTTGATGCGAATAATTATTTTGCTGGTAAATCACCAACACTGTTTAAGTTTCGGATAGCTTCCAAATGTGGGTCCCGTAGGCGCGCGGTCGTGTTTTAGACACTGCTCTCACCTGGATTCCCAGCTGCTCACTTTTCGTAAAATTACAGGACAGGGTACGCGCATTCCTTGAAATTTAAACCGACGTCAAAGATATTCACGGCAAAAATGTAGATCGGCTTCTTTACTTGGGTTGTTATCTGAATTATTAATAGGTGCTCCGTAGAACATCAAAGTGGCTCCAGTGATATATCCCTCGCCTTAATCGCAAAACCACCTGGATATCGCTCGCTCGTGAGGATGCCGTTCAGATCATCAAGATTCTCGGGACTCGGTGGATTCCCTACAGGATCGGAATAGCAGCTTAATCCCACGCAGTGCTACATGTTACGGGACACATATTTGTATTTACAATTTACTGCGCCAAGTAGCTGCACCGCTCAACCTCTGCCCAGCACCTCGGCTCGCCCGTGGGGAGATGGCCGCGATCGCCAGCTCCCTGATCCGACAGAAGCGCCAGGCACGGGAATCCAACAGCGACCGTGTTTCCACCTCCAAACGCCGCCCGAGTCCCAGTAAAGACCCCCGCTCTCTTTGCGAGAGGCATTTTTTGGGGGTTTTCAGCAAAGTCCGCTTCTGCAGCGGGAAGAAACGAGCTGTCCGTCGGAGACCAGGTCAGTGCTTTAGTTTTAGAATAAATCCTCCCCCCGCCCCGAACGAGACGGCGGCAGTACCGCAGTCCGGAGCTCAGTCTGAACCGACGGAGCTAAATTCTCAACCGTCGATGCGAAAAATCCACCTGTTCCATCCCTCACGTGTTGTTCCCGATTAGATCTGACCGAACAACACAGATAGAGATCGAACTGTATGTACATACTCTGTATATGACATGGTGTTATTAATGTTGCTGTTTTTATATATGTTGTTAGTATTTATTATTACTAATTATTACTGTCACAATCGTCACCATTGTCGGGGGGCTCTGCTGTTTTCCCCCAGTAATATTCACACGGTATTATTTTACAAAAGAAATACATTAATTTTATTTTTTATCAACTCGAGTTTTAAAACACTATTAAATCGAGAGACGGACAAGTGCCACTGCAATGCAGCAGGGATAATTTAGAGGAAAATTTAACAGGTAAATATTTATCACGGAAGGTGATTTTTTTTTTTTACTGCAGTGCGAGGAAAGAGCGGCGGTTGTGTCCGTTAGATGTAGTCTCAGTGTCCATGGCACTAACGGCTATATGTAGGGTTCTGGTGAGGGGAGTGGCGCATATCAATGCAGGTCCTCCACCCACCCAGACGGAGGAAGAGTACGACCGGAGTAGAGCTGTAGTAGAACATTTGTAAGTGACTTGTGATGTAGGACAGGCTCCTGGGACCTTCTGCGCGAGAGCTCCCTCTCCAAGCGTTCTGATGTTTCTGACGGCGCCTCGCGCGCCGGATATGTCTGAAACGTTGTTGATGTTTTTTTTGTTTTTTTGTTTTCCCCTTCTCCCTTTGTAAGATGCCTCCTCCAACCCTCCACAGGTGCGCCGTAAGGGCGTCAGGCTAGGTCAGTAGCTCAGTCTCCATCCATGTGCTGTGTCAAAAATCAGTCACCCTCATCTTGCGCCCGACATCGCACTGTGTGTGCGGGGGTCCCAGAGACCCTTCTGCAGAGACAGTCCACCCCTACCCCCCCCTGCCCCCCCCCCCCCCCCCTTTGTCTTTCTCTCTATTTCTCTCCCTCTTCTTTTTCTGTTGCTCTGTCTCAATAACCATCTCTTGCCCTCCTCTATATATCTATCTCATCTCTATATCTCTCTCCTCTTCTCTTTACGTTGGTCTGTCTCTCTCTTTCTCTCTCTCACTCGTTCTTTCTTGCTTTATTTTTGTCTCAATCTCCCTGTCTCTCTCCCCCTCTATTTCTTTTTCTCTCTTCCCCATCTGTGTTCCTCTCTCTCTCTCTCTCTTGGTCTCCGTATTTCTCTACCCCCTCTCTGTCTCCCTCTCTCCCTCTCTTGCGTGCTTTCCAAAAATCTTTTTTTTCTTTTCTGTCTGTCGTTTGAATTACCCGTCTGGGTATGTGCACAGAGAAAATGCTGTAAGACTGCAGCAGTAGTCGTGTTTTTTGTGTATGTGTTGACATGTGTCATGTGTATTTTCTGTGCAATGTTGTGATCATGGGGAGGGGGGGGGCGGAGGGTTGATGGCGGGCGGGTGGGGGTGGGGGGGGGGGGGACAGATGAGAGACACAAACCCATTTCATTTTCACACAGCCATGCATCCCCCTCTTTTAAAATACTGAATACCGTTATGTTCTCTGTCTTTCCAAACAAATAAGTCTGTGTGTAATTTTGAAATTGTTTCTTGTTTTTTTTTTTTAATTGAGCACACACACACACACACACAAATTTCCATGTACACATACATGCTACACACACACACACACACACACACACACACACACACATACATACATACAGCATTCACGTGCAAGTACACACACATGCACCTACACACATATACACACATGCATGCACACACACACACACACACACATACGCACTTATACTCTGTAACAACAAGCAAACAGGGCTTTGCACTTGAGATGCTCTCTCTCGTCTCATGTGGACACGAACCCGCAGCTCCATCGGGCTTTGCCACATCGCCTCTGTTTGTTCTCAGACGACACACTCACGCCCCGCCCACAAGTGTGAAAGCCCTGTAGACGTGCAGCCGTTCTGTCTGACCCAGCGCACTGCGTGAGAGAAGTAGCTGCTTATGTGTATGAGCCCTGCTGTGAGGTGGTTGCTATCGTGTGTTAGCACCGTGCTGTTTTGTGTGGGGCGGGTTTGTCGAGCCCGCTGTGTGATCGAAGCCGTCGGTTTTGTTGAAAACGTGTGTTTGAAAGCAGCTGTGTTCTTGTTAGTGCATGGCTGGGCTGCCCAACCCTGTTCCTGGAGATCTACCGTCCTCTAGGTTTCGACTCCAACACTAAGAAATTAAGCGCACTTCCTTCAAAATCTAGAGATCTCATTGAGCTGCTGATTAGTGGAATCAGGAGTGCCAAACTAGGGTTGAAATGCAAGTCTACAGGATGGTAGATCTCCAGGTACAGGGTTGGGCAGCTCTGCTGTGCAGTATTTGTGGGACGGTCATTCTGTGTGTGACTGATCTGTGCGAGTGGTCTGTGTCTAAAACAGCTGTCCCTCTGTGGTGGTCTACATGTAAAAACTCTCGCTGTCTGTGAGTGGTCCGCGTATGTCTAAGGCTGCGGTCGTTTCTGCATGATTTAGGTGCGGCCTCGCCGATGGATGTTTGACAGTGGACTATTGATGGCAGTCCGCTCCACATTCCTCTGTCACATGGGGGGTTTGGGGGGGGGGGGGGGGGGGGGGGGGGGGGGGGGGGGGGGGGGGGGGGCAAGGCCCGTGTCGTAGATAAATGAGGCCCCCGTAAAGAACGTTCCGGAGCTGATTCACCAGATTCTCCCCGAGATTTATGGGTTTCCCGGACCGGTGCGGCCCCCCCCCCCCCCCCCCCCTTCGTTAATTAAGAGCCCCTGGCCAACGGAGGAATCAATTAGACTCGGCGTCCGAGCGGAGAGCAGATCGACAGGGCAAATTCACGGAGCTCCACTCAAGGGGCCTCCTTATTGATGCTGGGGGGAAGCCCCGCCCCCCCATCAGTCAGTGCACGCGTGCGACTCTGCTCCCGCTCCGACTCCGGAAGCTACTTTTCGTGCGGTCTAGCCTCCGGGTTAAAAATGAACTACAGGCTGAAAAATGACCATATCAAATAGCAAGTAGCAGAAACCTGTTTAAAAGGCAGCAGATCCTCACCTGCCTGTCCTGCCTCACCTTTACCTCTAGGGGGGAGTAGAGGGGGGTGAACCAGTACCTGCGGTCGCGTCCCGGTGCGTCCGATAGCCCCCCCCCCCCCCCCCCCCCTCCCGGAGCGAGGCGGGGTGGTTTCCCCAGCAGCCACAAGCTGCAGAGGAAAGCCCTGAATTAGAAGTGTCAGTTGCATTAAGCCCTGTCCGGGGCCCGACGGGCCGAGTGGTGAGGGCCTGAGGGCGGCTGGGCGTGTGCGTGCGTGCGTGCGTGTGTGCGTGCCTGTGTGAGCGAGCGTGGGCGGCGGTGGGCAGCGGGTGGTGTTGGTGATGTCCCGCTGTCTCGGGCGGAGTCTGACAGGGCCCCCCGTCGGGGTTTGGGGGTGTTTCTTCCTGCGTTTCCAGAGCCGCAGCTGAAAGGCATCGTGACCCGACTCTTCAGCCAGCAGGGCTTCTACCTGCAGATGCAGCCCGACGGCTCCATCGACGGGAGCAAGGACGAGAACAGCGACTACAGTGAGTACCGAGCGAACTACAGTTCCCAGCATGCACTGCCCCCTCCGTCTTCCCAGCATGCACCTGGGCGATAGTCTCACAAAATGATCAAGAAAAAGACAATAATTATAGTGAGGTCAAAGCAGAGCTCTCTGTTTAAATAAACTGTAAATAATGGCGTGGCAATCTAGATGATTTCAGCAGGAAAATTCTACTCTGTATTGTCCACTTAACTCCGATTTATGCATTATTGTTGTTTTCTATACTGTAAGCCAAAAGCGATAGGAAAACCTCTATTATATGTTTAATTGACCTACAGACTCTGTAAAGCCACTGCTAAGGTGTTGCTTTTGAGGGGTCTCAATGTAAATATGCTGGTATTTCACTGATTGTGTGAGATGTTAAAATGACCTTACTTTACCTTACTTCATTTTTGTTAATTTAAGATGACCTCATTGCAAATATGTTAGTTTAAAATAACCTCACAGCAAATGTGTGAGATAAAATGCTCTCCCTGCAAATCTCACCTCACAAACATACTGCGGGTGTCAATTTAAATTAGCATCACTTTAGATTTGTCAGTTTAACATAATCTGACTGCAAACTTGTTTTAAATGATACCCACTACAAACATGTACGTGTAAAATGGCTTCCCTGCATTTTGAGATGTTCTCACTGCGAGCATTGTCGCAGTTTAAATGACCTTCCAAAAAATATTTCAAATTTGTCAATT
>CM045888.1:9033987-9073987 GCA_025169545.1 Anguilla japonica | reverse complement strand
CAGCACTCTTGTCCACAGATAACAATTTTCCTTACTGTTCGCATATACAGCTGGTTATTTACTGAAGCCGTTCAGTTTAATTGCCTTAAGCTCTAGGGTACAGTGGAGGCTCCCTGCCTTGGATGCTGAGTTTGAAACACAGTATCCATTTCATTACCATTCTGCATACGCTCTGTTTCAATCTAGAGCCTGTCTCTAACACACGCCCTGCACTGGAGAACACTTGCTCTAGAGAACACGCCCTGCTCTAGAGAACACACCCTGTTTCAGTCTCAGAGCCTGTCTCTAACACACGCCCTGCACTGGAGAACACACCCTGCTCTAGAGAACACACCCTGTTTCAGTCTCAGACCCTGTCCTCTAACACACACCCTGCACTGGAGAACACACCTTGCTCTAGGGAACACACCCTGCTGTAGAGAACACAACCTGTTTCAGTCTCAGACCCTGTCTCTAACACATACCCTGCACTGGAGAACACGCCCTGCTCTAGAGAACACACCCTGCTCTGGAGAACACACCCTGCTCTAGGGAACACACCCTGTTTCAGTCTCAGAGCCTGCCTCTAACACACGCCCTGCACTGGAGAACACGCCCTGCTCTAGAGAACACACCCTGCTCCGGAGAACACACCCTGCTCTAGGGAACACACCCTGTTTCAGTCTCAGAGCCTGCCTCTAACACACGCCCTGCTCCGGGGAACGCACTGTGTTCCAGTCACTCTGAAAACACAGCACACTGTTTTTGTGATTCAGCGGAGCTCGACGTGGGAGAATCTCTCAGGTGGAGTCTGCTCTCACGGTCCACTTGCGTGCAATTTGCACTTCACGTACGAGTGGCTTAGCCGGCACTCAACAGCACTGAAGCTTAATTATGGCCACCATTCAACTGTGAAAAAAGTGCTTCTGACGGGGGGACGCGCGTTTGGAGAAGACAAGAGAGGAGGAGAGAATTAAGAGGAAGAATAAAGAGTGAGTGAGGAAGAGAGGGAGGGAGACAGGATGGAAAGAGGTGACAGGATAAAGAGTGAGTGAGAGTGTGAAGGAGAAAGAGAGAGAGAGAGAGAGAGAGAGGCCGCTGGGGAATGATGCTTATCATTGGGGATTGTAAAGCACTAACAGGCTGACAGCCTGGCTTCATTCACGGGTAATGGAATGTCCGTATCTCTGGAGAAACACGCGCCAGAAATTTTGGACCGGAAAATTCCGCAAAAAAAAAAAAAAAAAAAAAAAAAACAATTTGGCAAAAAGGAGCCGTCGTTCCTCTCTGTCAAACTCTGTCACAGCCTGAGCCCGCACCCTGTCAGTGGCAGGGTCCCGAGCAGATTTCGTCGGAAGATTTACCTGCTGTTCACCTCTTGGCAACAATACATTAAGTTACTCTGTCATCGACTTTGGATCCTTTTTCAACGAGTGCCTTCGCTGTCAAGCAACCGATATCAGATCACAGCCAAATGACTATTTACGTGAGTGAGACAGAAACTATCACCAAATGCACACCCGGCCCGGTACGGCTTGCGCTCTAGACGATCCTGCAGATGGGCTTTGAGCAATATGGAGGATTCAACATAAAGCCGTCGAAAAACTCACCTTTGTGTTTGACGCACTATTTTGGCGCTGCCTGTATATCTGGCCGTGATAACGTTTCACATATTTGAGAAAAAAAGCTTTAATTTCTAAATTGAAAGTGGCATCAGGGAAGCGTAGTATAATGATAAGGGACCTGGCTGTGTCAGTCAGAGGTTTCGGGTTCGACTACCAGCTGGGACCACTGCTGTTGTACCCCTGAGCAAGGTACTTAACCGGAAACTGATCCTGTAAATATCCAGCTGGGCAAATGTATTGTTTTTGAAGAATGTCATCTGTGTATGTCACTCTGGATATGTGTTACATATTGAAATATAATTGTTACAAGAAGGAGAGTTGCTTTGATAATGATCATATCAAAAACATACTCACCAAAACACCAAGACTTGTATGCGCTTGCCTTGTATTTTAAAAGCACACTCATTTGAGTGAAAAAAGATCAATATGCACATCTCAAACTCCAAACATGTAAACCAATTCCAGAGAAAGTGCAGCAAGCCAAATAAATTGGAACATTAATCATCAGCTATTGAGGGTGGGAAAGGATCAATATTCATTAATTAAGATGAGAGAAAGCTATACATTCAATGGGGTTATGGGAAAACTGGAACAGGTAAAATTAAGCAGAACATGAAGCATTGGCCATTCAGAATGGGCACATCTGGAAATATAACTTCTAAAGACTGTCTCAACAAATCATACCTGTGTGTGTGTGTGTGGAATGGAATTTTCAGTCACGAAACTCCAGAACGCCTCTGGACTTCTCTGTAACTGAACAGGGACCTGTATGGAAAACTGCTGTCCATTTTGTCCCTATTGGCCACAGCATTTATGACCAAAGGTTGATACACAGTAACCGTGAGCTACAGGACACGCCATTAATTCTCATCAGTTTTGAGCGTGAGCCTCTTCTCTGCCCTCTCTAATGGAAAAGAATGGAGAAACGTCAATGGCCGCAATTACCAAAATGCTGCTGCTGGGCGAGAACCTCACCTGGCAGGAGCGCTTCGGCAAACGTAATTTCCCGAGGAAAAGTCTGATGAGTTTTTTTAAACAAATCCCTGAACAACTGAGTTCGTTTCCTCCCCCGCACACGGATGGGACGAAATGTGACAACGGGAACAAAAGCAACTTATTTGCTTGCTTTGTGGATTCACAGACGGCTTTCAGTTAAGCCTGGAGGAAGACAGGGACGGAGGCACTTCCTTGGCACCGCCCGAATGTGTGTGGTCGTGCTAATAAATCATGTCTGAGCTGAACTGACGTGAAGCGCGGAGAGAGGGGGGGAAGGGTACTCATGGGGAGCCTTGACTTTTAAGAGTGACCCCGCTTTATTCATTAGTCACTCTCGGGCAAAGTCGTCTTCGGCCAAAAATCTGGAAGGCGTCCCGTCACCGCCCCGTGCAGCTGCCTTCTGGAAAAAGCAAAAAGCAACAACAACGAGGAAGGAGGAGTGAGAGAGCGCTGGCCCACAGAGCACCACCTTAAGATGCCCTTCATCAATTCACCAATTTATTTTCAAGCACAGGGCACACGCGCCCATCAGCCCCAGGAAGTAATTTACTAGCAAATCATATTTTCGTGGAAAAAAAATATTGTCGGTCTGGAACTGATTGGAAGTTATGGTCACGTTACGAGGCTGGTGGTCAGACCTGTGGCCTCCGCTGTTGCGCTCTCTGGTTATCCGCTGGGGCGTGACGAGCGTTGAGGATTCAAATGGCCGCCGTGAATCGCCCGGGTGGGCTCGGTCGGCCGGGGCGAGCTCTTCCAGCCCTTCGCAGTAAATCACTTTTGAGAAAGGCGCTACGTCAGTGCCATCCATCATCATCATCATCATCATCATCATTATTAATATCTCTTTGGCCTGAGTGATAGAAATTTTGGCACATTTAGGCATGTTAATTTTAAGGCTATAGCTGAGCTTTTTTGCCCGACCTTCAACACAGCATGCACAGAAGTTGGCAAAAAGCTGTAGTAGAGCTGAGCTGAAGAGATTTGCAACTGATGTCAGTGTCTCTCTCAAGCACCCTTCATTCATATATAATGTCTATCTTTGTCGGTTACCTGGGTTAAATCTACTGAACTGCCGGGACATGCAGAAAATCTGCCAGTCACACCTACGGTGGGATGTGTGTGAGCATTTGGGAATAGTACAGAGAGAGACACACGTAATGTTACACACTGTAACACAGAGAGGGAGAGGCTATAGCACAGAGCAAGACAACGACTAGCCGGTTTTGATACATTAGAGGGGGAGCGTGCGTCCAGGTGTTTTTGCACAGGTAAACTAACATTCTTGTGTGCAGGTGATGTGTTGTTGATGTAATTTCCAGGGGGGAAATGGCGGAATCACTGGAGCTGTGGGTGGCTATGCCCATCAGCTTGGGCCTTAAGCAATTCACAGGCACCTGGAAGACCAGAGGACAAGGCCCGATTAATGAGTCCTCTGAGGGAGCGTTTCCTGTCACAAGCTGAAATAGACTCCCCATTCATTGCTGCACAGGAGTATTTGGCAAACTGACTGGCTCTGTGTTTGCCTGGGAATCTGTGTGTGTGTGTGTGTGTGTGTGTGTGTGTGTGTGTGTGTGAGTGGGGGGAGGAGGAGTAGCAATTAGAGGGTACCTGTGTGTCGAATTTCACTGTGTGTGCATGCGCGTGTGTGTATGTGTGTGTGTGTGTCTGTATGGGGGAGGAGTATAAATTAGAGGGTGCCTGTGTGTCGAGTTTCACTGTGTGGCAATGCGTGTGTGTGTGCGTGCGTGCGTGCGCGCGCGCGTGTGTGTGTGTGTACTCCACAGAGGCCTGCCTGGCTCTAACTCTGTGGTTAAGGAGATGTGGGCTCTGATCTCTTCCGTTTCTGCGGTCTCTCCTTCACCTTTCTGCACTGTCGGCACTATCCGCAGCTCTCAGAGGACCTGAAGGTCACTGAAGGTCACTGTGGCATCGTCTCCTCAGGTCTGGAACACACACCTGAACACGGCTGCAGATTGTGGAAACGTGAGACCTCGGCCTGCTGAGGGGCAGGCATTATGGCAGGAAGTGGCACACTTAACTGAGACTGTAGCTCAGCCTCCTTATGTATGTGTGCGTGTGTGTGTGTGTGTGTCTACACAGTACGTGTGTGTGGGTTTGTGTGTCTGTGTGTGTGTTCCTTCTCAAGGGTCTATCGTCTGGCTCAGTGACTCGGTACTTGAGCTAATTTCATCGGCTCTGAAACTTTGGTTGATCTGTCCATTACTGGAGTGTTCAGAATTGTGTCTGTTTCTGCCTTGTCTTGTGTTCAGTGCTGGGTGTATTCAGCGTTGGTGTGTGTACTCTTCAGGTGTTAAGGCAGGGCCGTCCAACCCTGTTCCTGGGGATCTACCGTCCGGTAGGTTTTCATTTCAACCCTAATCTGGCACACCTGATTCTACTAATTAGCAGCTGAATGAGATCTGTAGCTGTTGAATGAGGTGCACTTTGCTGGGGTTGGAGTGAAAACCTGCAGGATGGCAGATCTCCAGGAACAGGGCCGGGTAGCCTGGGTGTTCATTTTGGGTGTGATCAGGTTTGGGGGCCGGATTTGTGAAGATTCTGGGGAAGGGGAAGTTAAACGCATGCAGAATCATCACTGTGCCCAATAAAGCAGACAAATGAAGTGTGCGTTTAACATCCAATAGCAGTTTATCAACAGTGTCTGTAATTGCAGGAACAGTTACGTGTCAGTTTCACAGCTCTCTGGGGAAAGCACATCTTAATTTTGAGAGAGAGCCTAAAATGGCTGCCGTAATCATTTCCAGAAGGAGAAGAATCCTTATACAGCGGCTTGGATTAATACTCTATTTTGAGTGGCTGAATCACCACTACTGCCACGGCCTGTATTCTTGCCCAACGTGTGGTGGATTACATATTACATGTGGAGAGTGTTATCCACTCTGTTATGAGTATGAATGTCTGTCTTTATGGACTTGCAACTTATGAGGGTTTAAGAGATAATGGGCCAAATCTAAATAAGACCTGGAGCAGCAAGCAAGATCTGAACCTCAGTCCAAATGTTTAGGAACGCTGTCCATTGTGCTGAAATGTGTCGCCAACTGCTTGCTTGTGAGTGTGTGTGTGTGTGTGTATGTGTGTATGCATTTGTGTGTGTATGTGTGTGTATGTAGGTGTGCATGTGGGTGTGTGTGTGTGTGTCTGTGTATGAGTTCATACGTATGTGTGTCTGTGTGTGTGTGTGTGCATGTGTACATGCACATATGTGTCTGTGTGTTTGTGTGTGTGTATGTGTGTCTGTGTGCGTGTGTACATGCACGTATGTGTCTGTGTGTTTGTGTATGTTTGTGTGTGCATGCGCGTGTGTATCTGTATATATATATATATATATATGTGTGTGAGTGTGTGCAGATGCTGTACAGTTGAGGAGCTCTCCTCTTTCATTATTAATCCGTTTCTGAGTGACCTACTTTACAGCGCAGTGGTAACCACCTCTGTCTCACTGCAGTGTAAAAAAAACACTTCCATCCTTAACTAAGAGGCTGCTGCAGTCAAACAGGCAAGTCTTCAGAGAGAGGGAGCCCCTAAGCCCCGCCCCCTCGCCTTCTGCCCCCGCACCCACTCCTCCTCCCCACTCACTGCAGGTTACATACAGTATACACCAATACACACGTACACACATACACAAATTCGCACACAGCACTCACGTATGCAAATACACACACATACACAAATACACATGCACAGACAGCACTCATATGCACAAATACACACATATTCAGCACTCATATACATAGAAATGCACAGACACTTACGCTCATACTCACGCACACACGCAAGCACGCACACACATGCACACAAACACACACACACACACACACACTCACCTCACAACACACATACACACATACTCACACACACATACACACACACACACACACACACACACACACACTACCTCACACACACATACACACACACACACACACACACATACACACACACACACACACACACACACACACACACACTGTGAATCCTGTGAATAATGAATGCCAGTGGAGTTTCCTGAGAGGTTAACTCTTGCTGGTGTTTTTCTGCATGAGGGAACTCCAGATATCTGAAGGTTGCTCTGAAGAAGATCCAGTGTGCTGGGAAACCACCCCTCCGAGGGAGTTTCATTAAAGGGAGCATTTTTAATGAGCAGGGGCTGACAGACGCCCACGGCCTCGCTGCTTAAATATTGATTTTTAGCTGCTGACTGAGGGACTGCGGGGGCCTCGCTGAGGTAATCGCTTCACCGCATTGACTTGCATGTTGAATGCGGTGAGAGTAAGAGGATCGCGTTTCATTAGCGACCATCCCATTTGTGATTTGAGACTGGAGGAGGAGGAGGAGGAGGAGGAGGATGAGGAGCAGGAGAGTGAGAAGGGGGCAGGTGGAAGATGAGCAGGGGTGAGTAGTAGGAGGATGAGGAGGAGAGTGAGAAGAAGCAGGTGGAGGATGAGCAGAGTGAGTAGGAGGAAGATGAGTAGAATGAGGAAGAGGATGAGGAGAATGAGAAGGAACAGGTGGAGGATGAGCAGAGTGAGTTGGAGGAGAATGAGTAGGAAGAGGATGAGGAGCAGGAGAATGAGAAGGAACAGGTGGAGGATGAGCAGGCTGAGGAGGAGGAGGATGAGTGGGATGAGGAGGAGCATGTAGAGTGGCAGCATGAGGAGGAGGATGTGTAGGAAAGGGATGAGGAGCAGGAGAATGAGAAGGAACAGGTGGAGGATGAGCAGGATGAGGAGGAGGTGGATGAGTAGGGAAGGGATGAGGAGCAGGAGAATGAGAAGGAACAGGAGGAGGATGAGCAGGATGAGGAAGTGGAGGATGAGTAGGGTGAGGAGGAGCATGTAGAGTAGGAGCATGAGGAGGAAGAGGAGCAGGCTAAGGAGCAGGTTGAGTAGGAGGAGCAGGAGAATGACCTACATTTTATGGTGATTAAACTGGGTCAAAGTCAGTGGAACAGAAGTGTTGGGAAGCAGGAGCCGGGGCACAGAGCCAGCCACATTGTGCTGGACCAGGTGGAGGTGTGTGTGTGCGTATGCATGCGTGCATGCACACCTGCGTGTGCGTATGTGTTTGTGTGTGTGTGTGTGTGCGTATGCATGCGTGCATGCACACCTGCGTGTGTGTATGTGTTTGTGTGTGTGTATATGTGTCTGCATGTCTGAATGTGTGACTACTGAACACCTATACTGGTAGGAAGCTGTGGAATGCAAACTCACCTGTGAGCTCCCGTGTGTCCCCTGGCAGAGTGGAGCCTCCGCATGGCGCTCAGGCGCTGGGCTGCTGACGTTCCTCAGAGCCGAGCCTTCCTTTTGCCTTTCAGGAGACGCTCCTCTCTCTGTCCGGCAGTTGATTAAAATTAAAGCGGGCCTCAATGGGATGAGACTAACCGTTCGTTTGATATGAGCGCCATTGGGGCGATTAACTGCCTGTTCTGCTCATTAGTGGCCTGGGGTGCACTAGCGCAGCTGAGAGCCGCGGTGTTTCGCTGTGAACGCAGAGCCGGGCCGTGCCTCATAAAAATATACGGCCTCTGTTAGTTTGGGCGGCGGTTTGAGCGTAAATCTCCATTATCACTGAGGCTGCCGGTGCTGTAATTTCGGGCTAGATCTCTGCCCTCTGGATGGGTGGGCTGTGGAAGACTCAGGTTATAGTTCTCCTGTCAGTGATTTAGACTGTATGTGTGAAGCTAGCTAGGCATGACACTGTGTGTCCCACGCAGTGTTCCAGCACAAAGCCCCGCCCCCCAGCCAGGCTGGGCTGTGCTTGAGGGTACAGTCATTCCATCGGTGATTTGGACTGTATATATGATGCATAGTTTGTCAATGGGGAGCTCCTCCCTTGGTAATTTGAGCCGTGCGTCAAGTACAATGCTCCACTCAAAGCCCCCCCCCCCCCCCCCCCCCCCCAGCAGTGATTGGCAGTGTTCCAGCACAAAGCCCCGCCCCCCAGCCAGGCCGGGGCTGTGTTTCAGTTCAAGGCTCCGCCCCCAGCAGTGATTGGCTGTGTTCCAGCACAAAGCCCAGCCCCCCTAGCAGTGATTGGCAGTATTCCAGCACATAACCCCCCCCCCCCCAGATGGGCCGGGGCTGTGTTTCAGTTCAAGGCTCCGCCCCCCCCCCCATCAGTGATTGGCAGTTTTCCAGCACTAAGCCCCCCCCCCCCCCCCGCTGTGTTTCACTTGGCTCAGTAGGGGAAGCTGGGTGCCCTTCCTGTATCTCCAATGTGACTGAGGCAGCAGTCTAGACAGCTGTCTCGCTCAGCTGCCTGGGAGCTACCTGCTGAATAATAATGCCCGTGCTTCTCCTCTCCAAAATGAAGGGGGCGTTCGGCAGCACCGGGGAGCCGTGCGCTCTACTCACTTACTCCCTCGCCTCCCTCGTAGGTTTTTGGAGTGATTCATCCCGGATGAATCTGGTGTCCGTTTACCCATATCCTCCTGTGAACGGGCAAAACATGAGTTTAAGTATTTAATTTAATTCAATTTTTTTTTTTTTTTGACATTGTACAAATATCTTGAAAAAATATTTTTATAAAATATTACTTGTGTCATTTTTTTTTTTTTTTGAACGTTCCAGGTTCCAGCATGACGGAATTTATGGTTCTTGAGATTAAGACCAAGGACTCATGTCCCCTGCAGGGGACAGAAATGAATTGGCGGGACTTTGGAGCACATTAGTGTTCCAGGCACCCTGTTTCTACTCTCAATGTTAAATTCATCCTTCAGGTTTAAGGTTATTATATTTTTGCACATAACCGTTGGCATATATAAGCAAATATTTCAGAGTGTGAAAGCGTTCCTAATTGACGGAAGTAATTGTAGAATGTATCGCCGAAATTACTGTCGTTTCCCGTTTAAAAAGTTTCCCGTTTATCACCCCGACCTTGATATTTGATATTTTGTAGTGGTGGGAGTGGCCAATTATCGCCCCCTCCCCCCTACCTGACACTACAAAATATCAAATATCAGACCTAGGACGGCGGCATGCCGGCATGCACCGGCACTGACTATTGCAACGAAAACATAAGCTGCATATTTTGAAAACAAATGCATGATGTAAGATTTCCGCACACCTGTTGTCATGTATTATTTTATTGCCAGGGTGACCCTGTGGGAATAACAGTGCGTGCTTCTCCGTAGCCGGTGGTGGGGGGGTGGGGGTGTCCCCGGGGGGGGGGGGGGGGGGGGGGGTGTCTCCTGTGTATCAGCATCCGAGTGGTATCCAGTGACTAGCGCGAAGTCTATCCACCCGCCACCGAGCGAGCTTTCTGCTTTCTGGCTGTCTTCACCCTCTCCCTGGGATTAGCTATCAAACACTTCCTAATGCTCCAGAGAGAGCGTCACATTTAATTCCCCCCCCCCTGTTCGGTTTAGATGTGGCTGCTGATGCTTGGCAGTGGTAAATTAATCCAGTGCTATTAGCGAGAGAGCAGCAGAACAAACAACGACAAAAAAACAGGCTGATGATTTAAGTCGTATTGGATGAAAAGTACCCGGATTATTTTCTGATGTTGCCCAGAAAGCCAGCAGGCTGGTTGTGTTAGCGGGGCCTTTATTTAAGTAGGCTTCAGTGAATGCCCGGGAGGGGGGGGGTGGCGGTAGAGGTGCCTGTGTGGGTAAATATCCTCCTGATACCCAGCAGAAGAAAAAAAAAAGTTTACTTTTTTGACATTATTGCAGAAAAAATATTTTCAAAAATCTAATTTATTTTACTTCTGTTGAACGTCCCTTGTAGTATAGGCTTCAGCATGGCAGAATGTATGTGTCTTGAGATTTAGTCCCGAGGCTCATTACCCAAAGCCTAATTCTAACTATTACTCAAAACCCAAACCCTATCCTAACCCTACCCTAAACCTAACACTGAACCCTACCCTAATCCTAACCTCTAACCCTAACCTTGACTGATTAGGGTTTCCTAATATATTTCCAGGTCATAGGAGGATATTGTGTGCAGTATTTCATATAATTACATATTGTACATCGGGGAGGAGCACTGGTAAATGGCTGTTATTTGAGTCTGGTCGTTTGCATGCTGTTGGACAGTAGAGGAGTATTTTCCCTCCAGTCAGGGTTGTGGTTGTACGTTTGTGGTCAGCTGGGCAGTAGTACGAGGGGATGGCTTTATCTGCGCAGTCAGAGTCTGCTCGCCCTGAACGACCTCCCTGGCTGCCGTTGGTGTACCGTGCCGGACAGGACAGATCTGACCCCCGGCGCGGTCGCAAAGACGAGGAGCGGCTGCTTCCTGACAGGATGTCAGCGGCCCAGATAACTCCCCGCTGACCGCCACACATCCCCCATGCTGATTGGCTGCTCCACCCAGGTGTGGTAGAGGGAGGCGGCCGCACAGCAGGGCCAGAGCCAAAGCAAACACACGCAGAAATACACCTGAAGAGCCAGAGCTGATAGATCAGGGCACGTGCACATGCATACGCACACTCACTCACACACACACACACACACACACACACACACACACACACACACACACACACACACACACACACACACACACACACACACACACATGCATACGCACACACACACACACACACACACACACACGCATACGCACACACACACTCACACACACACACACATGAATACACACACACACACACACACACGCGCGTACGCACACACACACACACACACACACACACGTACGCACACACACACTCACACACACACACACACACACACACACACACACACACACATGAATACACACACACACACACACATGTGCACTCACACATACAGACACGCACATGCATACGCACACACACACACGCATGCGCACACACACATGCATACGTACACACGCCCACACACACGCACACGTGCACACACACACCCACCCAAATGTAAAGCAAGGCAGTATAAGAAGGTGCTGTACAGTAAGTCGTGGGGCCAGCCGCTGCCAGACCTAGAACATACTGTACAACATTACTCTACCAGAGAACAAACATACTGTATATAAATTCATATGTACTCTTTTTGTCTCATCTAATCTCATCTCTCTCTCTTGCTCTCTCTCTCTCTCTCTCTCTCTCTCTCTCGGTCCCTCAGTGATGTTATATAATGGTTACATAAGCAGAAATGAAACAGAACTTTTTTCAGCTGTCTACGGAGAGCCAAGACAAGATACCCCACTTTCTGAACCATTCCAAAGAATAGAATAATATTACAGTGTGCAATATTGCTGAGAAAGTGACAGCAAATTTTTTCAAGTGTTTTGGATCGCACAGCTCGGTGCAGTTTGTTTGACTGAAAAACATTGAGACTGACACACACTGTAGACACTCGAGGCTGACCAAAGCCAAGAACAGAACTCCTCTCTTTCACATGACCATGTTATTTTAGTTAGTTGTGTGTTGTGCTGCAGAATTCCCAGGGATGTGCGGGAAAACTTTCCCCTTTAAAACAGCAGCTGAAGAGTTAAAGTATTCATAAAGTGAGGGAGGGAGGGAGCGTGCTGGAAGGAAGATTTATTAATTCTTCATGACTGAGTTTGTCAAAAAAGAAAACGGCTGCAGGAAGCACAAGAGCAGTTGAAGACGTGTAGCGAATGTGCCTCTGTTCGCATGCATTAAACATGAGGATTTCTGCTGCGGTGGCACGGCAACCTTTCAGCCTGCGCGGTCTGCCTCGTTGTCACACGGCAGGTGTTGCAACGGGTGTGGGTAAAAAAGAAAACCTCATTTAATTTACCAAAAAATGCTTTGTGAGGGATGAGGAAATTGTGCGAGTTATTTTAAAGAGCGGGTGTTGGCTTTGCGTCGGACGGAAAATCACCAGCTCAAATGGCTGCTGTAGTTGTTGCCAAGGGGCAGCATTGCAGCTAATGGGCCTAGAATGTTAAAGAATATTTGGTTCCGGAATCTGCAGCAATTTATTTACTCTGTGAAATAGCGCTCAGACCAGGGGCCAGTAGCACCAGCTGTAAATTAAGCACATTCAAATTGCGTCTTCAGAATTGGCAGGATATTAGAAAAGTACCCGATTTTAAATGCTAAGTAGCCAGAGCAATTATACAAAGTGCACCTTGCTCTTGGCGGATTCTTTCCACTTTCAAAGCAAATCTTGTTGGCCATTTTTATGTCATTCATTTAGTTAAATGTGACCATGGCAACCCCGTATACCTGCTGAAAAAGTCTGCCACATTGTATAGACGAGGAACAGAGCTGGCAGTTGTATTGTTCAGGATTGGTGGCATGGAAGTATGCATTTTTGTTTTTGAGTGTGCACTTGCTATGTTGAGTACCAGTGTGAGTGTGCACTTGTGGTTTTAAGTATCAGAGTGTGAGTGTGCACTTGTGATGAGAGTCTGACTGTGAGTGCGCACTTGTGGTTTTAAGTATCAGAGTGTGAGTGTGCACTTGTGCTGAGAGTCCGACTATGAGTGTGCGTGAGAGTGCGTGACTGCATGCATTTGTATTGTTGCCTGTGTGAGTGTGCACTTATGTTGTTGAAGATTAGAGTTTGATTGTGCGCTCATACTTATTTATTAGTATCAGTGTGTGAATGTGCACTCATGAGTATAAGTGTGTAAGTGTGCACTCATGTTGTTGAAGATTAGAGTCTAAGTGTGCGCTCGTGCTCATGAGTACCAGTGTGTAAGTGTGCACTCATGTTGTTGATGATTAGAGTTTGAGTGCACTCTCATACTTACGAGTACCAGTGTGTAAGTGTGCACTCATGTTGTTGATGATTAGAGTTTGAGTGCACTCTCATACTTACGAGTATCAGTGTGTCAGAGCTTTGGTGGGGAACAGTGTAGGCTAAGAAGGCACTCCAAGCTACTTTCTTTTGTTCTTCTTTTCAATTTTTGTTCTTTAGTCAATCCAGACAGAGCAGTGGATTTAGATGAGAATGTACTGCTCTGTTTCGATTGACTAAAGAACCAAAAGAAAATTTAAAAGAAGAGAAAAGCATTTTTTTTTTTTGCCTTGCAGTTCCTATAATTTCTTACCTCATACTCTTTTTTTTATTCGCATCCAGTTCATTTCATTTGGTAATCTATTGGTTATTTATTGATCCACAGAGCACCGTGCGCCCCATTTGGGACACAGTTTAGCACATTGCATTGTCCGTGGTCTGAACTGGTCTCTGTGATCCCCAGGAAATGTTCACTCCCGAGTGTAAGTTCAAGGAGTCCGTGTTCGAGAACTACTACGTCATCTACTCGTCCACGGTCTACCGGCAGCAGGAGTCGGGCCGGGCCTGGTTCCTGGGCCTCACCAAGGAAGGGCAGGTGATGAAGGGGAACAGGGTGAAGAAGACTAAGCCCTCCTCGCATTTCGTACCCAGACCCATAGAAGGTCAGTTCGCCCGTCTGTACCAGACCTCTAGTCCTTCTTTGGACTGAAACCCAATTTGCAGCTTCCAACTCCTGTGTCTGTGCTGATATCTTTAGTGTCAGTGCTTCTGGTTCTAGTGCCAGTGCTGCTAGTTTTTGTGTCAGTGCTGCTAGTTGTAGTGTCAGTGCTGCTAGCTTTAGTGTCAGTGCTGCTGGTTCTAGTGTCAGTGCTGTTAGTTCTAGTGTCAGTGCTGCTAGCTTTAGTGTCAGCGCTGCTAGTTCTATTGTCAGTGCTACTAGTTCTAGTGTCAGTGCTGCTAGCTTTCGTGTCAATGCTGCTAGCTCTAGTGTCAGTGCTGCTAGCTTTAGTGTCAATGCTGCTAGTTCTAGTGTCAGTGCTGCTAGCTCTAGTGTCAATGCTGCTAGTTCTAGTGTCCGTGCCGCTACCTTTTGTGTCAGTCATCCTAGCTCTTGTGTCTGTGCTGCTAGTTCTAGTGTCAGTGTTTCTAGTGCGAGTATCCATCGTCCTACCTGTAGGGTCTGTGCTGTTAGTTAGAGTAACCATGTTGCTGACTCTAGCATGACCTTTTCTCTTGTGCCAGTGGCATCAGTTATACAGAGACTGATATATCTGCATTGACTAAATATTATGACTAAATATTATTGTTCAGAGAAGCATTAAGAGAATGAGATTAATATCCTGCCTGTACACTGGAAGACTTTTAGAAAATGTCTTCTCTAAGTAATCAATATCAGACTCAGTGGTGATCTCTCTCTCTCTCTCTCTCTCGCCCTCCTTCTCTCTCCTTCTCTCTCTCCCCCATCCTTTTGTACTCGTCTCCTCCACAGTTTGCATGTACAGAGAGCCGTCACTGCATGAAATCGAGGAGAAGCAGCGTTCGAGGAAAAGTTCAGGGACTCCCACTATGAACGGAGGCAAAGTGGTCAATCAGGAAGCCACATAGCAGGACCTGGAGTCACCTCCTCCTCCAACTCCTCTTCCTCCTCCTCCTCCTCCTCCTCTTCCTCCTCTTCCTCTTCCCTGTCCTGCGCCTCCTTGCGACCGGAACTCCTGCATTTCTTACACCACGTGCAATGGAACAATGAAACACGGAACCCGGAACACGGAAAAAAAACGGATCCTTCTTGCCTGTGAAACATTTTAGACGAAAATAGGGAAAATAAATATTTTAAATCAGGACACTTAATTTACATTTTATGCAAAAGTCTGTGAAACACTGAAAAGTTAATCTCATAACTATATTTAACATTATATAAGCTTTAAACCATGTTAGAATTTTCACTGCTTCTTTTCTGAATGCATCAGAGCTTTCACCTGCCTTCATGTGTTGCTATAATTATCATGTATAATATTATTCTTATTGTTACTATGAATGATTCCTCTTTCTTTTCCAGATTAATTTTGTGTTTTGGACTGCAGTTTGTGCTCACCCTTTGAGGGTTCTCTGTTTGGGAAAACTGATGACGTTGTGCCAGTACTCAGTGTGTGCATGTGTGTGTGTGTGTGAGAGTGCGTGTGTGTGTTGGGGGGGTGGGGGGGGGGGTGGGTTTTAACAGTTAACGCGCAGGTAGTGGTGTGTGGGTGTCAGAGGTCAGAGGTTAGGTGGATAGGGGTAGGGTGGGAGTCAGGCCAGGTTACGGTCCGATGTCAGGTGGGTAGGGGTCAGTTGAAGGTCAGATAAAGTTGGGATCAGAAGAATGGTGGTTAGCGTGCCTCGGGATCATGGAGAATCAGGGTCAGAGGTCATGTGAATAGGCACTGGGTATGGAGGGGAGGTCAGATGATGTAGGGACCAGAAGACAGGTATACGGGTCACAGACGGATCCAGGGAATTAGGGTTCCAGTTCAGGGCGGATCGCGTCAGGGAGGGGAATGTGTCCGTCAGAAGCAAGCGGGACCCGCTGGAGCAGAGAGTGGGAGGGTCAGACCCATGTCACAGAGTGGGCGGAGTCAATGAGGTCACAGTAGTTTTGTCATAGCAAGGGTTTCTATTCCTCTGGCCGCTCCTGGTCCATTCTGCAATTGCCTAGCCTGTGAGCTGCCCGGGTTTTGTGGGGAGGGATGGGGGGGGGGGGGGTGTCTGGTGACCCCTGCGTTGCCGGGGTCCAGCTGGAGGATGGCCCGGTCTGGTCCCGTGAGCGCTGAGTCAGGGGAGAGGGGGCAGCACAATGACCCCCCCAATTTTCTCACCGGCCTGCCGGCCTCTGTAATCTCAGGGAGAAAAGGTCCCAGCCCGGGAGAGGAGACTGTTAATAACGTCCCTAAAAACGGCAGACCCGTCCCACCGCACATTTCCGGGACTCTGGGCTCGGGGGTGAGAGGGGAAGGGCGGGGGGGGGGGGGGGGGGGGCGGGGCGGGGCGGGGGGGGGGGAGGGGGGCGGGGAGGTGAGGGGGGAGAGGGGGAGGGTTCTCCGTGTGCAAATACGCTCATGATCTGTCCAAAGTCTTCCATTTGAGAAAAAGGGGTGCCTGATCCCACTCAATCCAATACAAAAGCCTCCCTTTGAGGGAGAGGGATGGAAAGAGAGAACGGTGGATTAATGGAGGGAGGAAATGAAAGAAAAAGTGAGTGGATTGTCTGTCGCACAGACGACCACCGGTATGTAAAGGTGTTTTTTTTTTTATTGGATTAAACTATTATTATTTGTGTTTGTACCTTATATAAACACCTTCATATATGCATTATGAAAAAGAAGAAAAATATTTAAATTAAGCTGCAGAATGAACGAAAATGATTTGAAAATAAAAATATTATACCAAAAATCTCAGCCTTCATTTGAACATATCTTTACATAAATTCACACACACACACACATCTTGCAAATGTTCGATAATAGAAAACTGGCTAATAGAGATTTTGAATTCAGTTTGTTAAGGTTTAATATGTGTCTGTCGATCTAACGTGGTCAACAGGATCCCTTGCTAGAAGACCTGAGACCTGCCCCGCCCACTTAATGTACCACACCTCTCCCCCCCAGATATCAGACCCCTCCCCCCTGTTCACCACAGTCTTCACTGCTTCCCCCACATCACTTGGAAACATGGCGTCTGGCTTTGATCACACTCTCACCCCAGCACCAATACCTTGAGTATTATTACTTGCTTTCTAAAGCAGGGTTCCTGTGGGTCCTTTTGAAAACCTTCACGCCTTGAATTTTCAGAAATGCAGTGCTTCAATTTTTTTTTTTTTTTTTTTCTGTGCCAGGCTTATGCCCGGATTGATTATATTCATTTATTTATTTATTTATTTATTTATTTTTGAATTGGTTAATGCATTTTATCACAGTCTTTCTGTACTTCAGTATGTACCTCCAAGGAGCAGGAGCAGCAACACAAGCGGTTGTGAATTTAATTGCATGCCACTGTTTTCCAAAGCGTGTTGTCTCTCTGATAAATTGGGTTGCGTTTGTAGTGCGAAACCCCCAAGGCCTGTTCAAGCACCGGAAAGGAATATCGGCTTTTTAAAGTTTGCGCTCGTTCAGGCTGAGGTAGGAACCCTGGGATAAAGCACCTCCTTTTCATTTTAAAAGCATCGGGTTTCCACCCTGAAAATCAACAGACCAGGTAGAAGGCTCCCTTGCAAAGATCAGGACGTGTCATTGTGCACGGGATGTCAGTGATGTCATCGGTTTTTGACAGCTGATCCTCACCTCGTCTGCTCGTGTACTTCCCGTTTCCGAAAATGCGGGCCTGAGCGTTGAACTGCTGCAGGGCTTCACGCTGGGGTGCTGGGTCCCCCCCCCCCCCCCAATGAGGTTACATGCTGGTGGGTAGGGTGGGGGGATGGGGGTGAGATCCCTCATTTTGGGGGGTTAATTCGAAAGTACTCTGAGAAGGGGGGGGGGGATGCATCCTGACCTACAGAATGATAGCAAACAGCCATGGTTTTTTTGTTTTTTTATTTAATTTTTTTTGTTACTTTTAAGTTCTTTTCCTTTTCGATTGAATTATTCATTATTTTCAGAACGAGATTCTGTGACCCCTCTCCATCCAGTCCACCCAGTCCTCACAGTGCTCTCTCTCTCTCCAGTGACCCCCAAACGCCCTTCTGGGGGGCGATACGGGCGTGCGTGCGCCCCCAGCCGCGCGGTGGCGTCACGTAGGCCGTGGTGAGGAAAAAATTTGGCGTCGGATTCCGAATTCCGGGCACGGCGGTTTACGTATTCGGGGCGCGGCGTGGGTGCGCTGCGTGTCACTGATGCACTCAGGCGGGGGGGGGGGGGGGGGGGGGGGGGCAGGAAGATTGGATTGCGTTAGAGAGGACGCCGCTGTCCACCCCGGTCGCTAAGTGGCTGGGGTAGGCCGGCGCTCACGCTCTCGCTGATTGGGTGGAGGTGGAGGTGAAGGTGGAGGACACTGGCGGTTTCGTTCAGGGAGTGTTTAAATGAGGCCCGAGCGTGAAATTCCTGAACGCACAGTTTTAAAATCGTACGGTGGCGGGAGGCTCTTAATTTTGATCACTGACATTTTGTCTTATTTATTATGCACCATCAGTGTACAGTGTGTGTGTGTGTGTGTGTGTGTGTGTGTGTGATTGTCTGTATGTGTATATATATATATATATATATATATGTGATCATAGACCAGGATTTGTGATCATAGACCAAGGTGGTCTGATTTTTGAGTGTACCAATCAAAAACTGGGTGTGCCTAAGGCACACAGGACCCAGTGTGGGACTGGCACTGCCTGGCACTTTGCCTGATAAGGAGTTAATGTAGCTGTGAGCGACAGTAAGAACTGAATGAAACCCACCAGGGCAGTGGAATACCACTGATGTTACTGAAGGTGGCAAAGCTGACTTTGTAGAGTAGGAAACATCTCAAGACGGTGACATTGACAGACATTGATTCAGCAGCCGCCCAATCAGCCGCTCCAGTCCTGTTCCTGGAGATATACTGTCTACTGTAGGTTTTCACTCCAACCCTAACAGAGCACACTTCATTCAGCAGCTGGAGATCTCATTGAGCTGCTAATTAGCAGAACCTGGTTTGCCAATTAGTGTTGCAATATAAACCTACAGGACGGTAGATCTCCAGGAACAGGGATCTTGGGCAGCTCCTGCGTTGATTGACAGGTTGTCAGGCGATGGGGTCGCATTGTGTGGATCACAGGTGAGAGAGCTAGTCACGCACATCCAGGTCTACTGGACGGAGTGTAGCACAGTGGGTAAGGAACTGGGCTTGTAACCGAAAGGTCGCAGGTTCGATTCCCGGGTAGGACACTGCCGTTGTACCCTTGAGCAAGGTACTTTACCTGCTTTGCTTCAGTATATATCCAGCTGTATAAATGGATACAATGTAAATGCTGTGTAAAAAAGTCGCTCTGGATAAGAGGGTCTGCTAAAATGCCTGTAATGTAATGGTTAACACATAAAGGGTGGAGTGCCATCGCCGTGCTCTGGATCGACCAGCTCTCTGAACCTGAGAGAGCTCAGCTGGTCCGTTCCGCTACGAATACTGGACAGCATGCAATGCTAACAATATTTGCAAGCTATGAACAAAAACACCCGGGATGCGGGATTCTGCTCGGCGAGTAGATCACGCGGCTGATTCGTACTTAGGGACCGCTTCTGTGCAGCGCTCGCCGAGGACGGGTCATAAAGGCTCGTTACGATCAATCAGTTAATTAAGCTCATTGCCGCAGCCCAGAGGAGCAGTAGCGTGGAGCTGAATCCTCATCTCTCTCACCTTTAGGCCAAAGCCATGAGGTATGAATATGGCCCGAGTGTGACTGGAGCGTCCAGTTTGGCACAACCGCGCACGTTACTGTTTTCTTCTGTTTCCATCCGTCCCTCCTTCCTCTTTCTCTCAACCTCACTTGCTGAGGCTATCCTGTGCCACCCTTTCTTTCATTCTATCTCTCTTACCACCATCTCACTATCTCCGTCTCTCTCTCTCTCTCTCCCTCTCTCTCTCTCTTTCTCTCTCTCTCTTTTCCCATCTCCCCATGCTCTCTATCTCACTCTCTTTCAAATTACTTTTTTTTTTTCCTCAGTTCAATTTCAATCGCTGTATCGGCACAGCAGGGGAAATATATCAGCAAAGTGCAGGCACTCTTATAGAGATAAGACTCAATCAAAAATCATAAATCTCTCCAAGACCTCTCCCTCTCTCTATCTCTCTAATTCAAATTCACATATTTCTCATTGACATGCCTCATTGACATACCCTCTCTTTCTTGCCCTCTGTTCTATCAATCCCCCTCTCCCTCCCTCCCTCCCTCCCTCTCTTTTCTTTTCCCCTCTCCTTCTCTGTCCTTCTCTCCCTCTCTTTCTCTCTCTCTCTCTGTTTGGCATGAAGGACAACTCCTGTGGGTTTTTCCATTGTTTTTCTCATTGACGTCCCTCGGTCGTTCTATCACCCCCCCCCCCCCCCCCCCCCCCCCCCCCCCCCCCCCCTCTCTCACTTTTTTGTCTCACTCTCCTTCTCTGTCCCTCAGTCCCTCTCCCTCTCCCTCTCCCTCTCTTTCTCTCTCTGTTTTTTTCCATTTGTTTTTCTTCTGTTTTACTCCAGAGAACACAGGGAAACTCCTTTCGGTTAGTAGAACGTGTTCCTCATTAAAACTAATTGGCCTGGAGGGTCTAATGAGTAAGATATAGGCTGCCTTTGATCTCCAGAAAAAAAAATAGAAGAAGCAAAACACATGCTTTAAATACATCTGCTGGTGGTTCAGGGATCAACAATGAAGTTTTCTGAATCAACAATGCAAAAATAGTACTGGGTTACTTGGGACATTTTTTTTCCTTCTTTAAAAATACCAGAATGGCTAGAGAAATAGAAGAGGGTGAGGCAGAGAAAAAGAGGGGGAGCGTGTGAGAAAGAAAGAGGGAGAGGAAGTGACAACACACTTTATATATTCCTGAAATTATACTGATTTTTGTAATAAATTCTGGATAAGATCATGTGCGTAATGTAATGTGTGATGTGCTTACAATGTACATGTGGTGCATATTGGACTCATTTAAACTCTGTTGGAGTTGAATTAACAGTGGACACTGTCAGTGTATCCAATCCTTATTTATGGTTGGACGCTTGTATCAGTGCCAGTAATGCAGTTATGTTTATGAAAGCATCTGTACCCATCAGTGTCAAAACCACCGGTGCTGCGTTTATTCTGTGTGCTGTGTCTGAGCTGCATGCACCAGGCCAGCTCTGTCCCTAGAGAACTACTGTCCTGCAGGTTTCCATTTAAACCCTAATTTGGCATGTCTGATTCTGCTTATTAGCAGCTCGAGGCGATCCGTAGCTGTTGAATGAGGAGTGGGCTTTGTCACGTATGGAGTGAAAACCTACAGGAGGGCAGATCTCCAGGAACAGGGGCGCGGGGCAGCCCTGACCTACAGTAACACTTCCACGGGACTCCTCCTGGCCATTCTCAGATCAGTCGGTCGGCACTCCCCGCTGCGGAACGTGAGGACGCCTTCGGGTTCCGCGCTGATCTGAGAATTCCGCTCCCATTCAGCTCCCCGCAGGGCCCGGCGCAGACCAGGGAGAGCAGAGATTCTTACGAAAGGGCTTTCTTTCTACTTCCTCTCCCGGGAAATGTATCGCAAACTCCAGCAAAAATAAAGAGGACACCTCGTCATCTGCCACGGATCCGAATCTCAGCTCTCAATATATATATATATATATTTTTTTTTTCCGGTTTTGTTTTTTATATATATATATATATATTTTTTTTTAATCCATTTATAATTGAAAAGCCTTCTGGTGAGGGTGGCGATCATTTCCCCGAAACCTCTTTGTTCCGCTCGGCGTTCCGAACGTCAGCACTGTGAAAGGGGAGCTTTAGGAAAGCGAACGTCCTGAAGTTTCTGGCTCATAAATTAGCGACGACATGGAAAGGAAACGAGGCACCGGGGGTCCTAATTATCCGTTCTCTGAGGAGACGGACACATCAAAAAGACAATGAGGGGGATGGACGGAAGGAGTAATTGAAAGAGAAAAGCAGACAAGGCCTTTTAACTGAAAAAAAGAGAGATTCTGCAGCCGCAGCAACTTAGTGTGTGCTCTAGCACCCCCTTTTGGGGGACGAGTGCACTGCATTTAGCAATTATATTTTTACTGTGGTTCCTTTCATACGGCACAGATATATATAAACGGCGATAAAGTGCAGCACTGTAGCGAAAGGCTGCAGTGTGGAGATAGGGCCCAGAGGTAGCAGCAGACCACTGCGGCACGGCAGGGACTTCAGCATCGGAGATTACGGTGTTATGTGGTTTTAGCATCAGGGGCTGCGGTGTCACTGTGGATGAATTCACCACCATACTCACATAATTATGTAAATTATCAATATGTGTCAAAAAAACAGGAAGTTTACTCTCCCGGAGATCACATCCAGTTACAGCACTCGGTCAGGGCTGCCCACCATGGTCCCGGAGAGCCAGCGGTGGGTGCATTGGTTTTGGTCATTGCTAGGCACTCATCATCAGTTAGTGCAATTGAGTGCACAGCCAACTGCCCTCACCTGATTTTCCCTGGTCAGAATTATGCGCTGATTTTAAGGCTAAAACTAAAAACCAGCCCCCAGCCCCCCGCCCCCCCGGCACACCAGTCCCCCACCCCCCCAGCCCCCCCCCCCTTTGATTTTACTGTGTGGGCTGTCCTACTTGAATAGAGAAAGTCAGAGTAAGGTTTGGTTTAAAATTAGTTGAATAGGACGTATATTGTAACAGTTTGAATGTTATAATATAAGTGAAATATATCACAGCATTCTATGTTACCTATTTCTCTAGTTTTAAAGTATCCTGATTTGTGACTGACAGTAGTGTTATCTGACTGCTCTCTCCTTTTGAAATGTTCTCAGTGTGGCCACACGGGGGCGCCCTACTGCCGGTCATAAAACGCTGCACCTTCAGTTCCGGCAGTCAGTTCCAAGTCGTGTTTTTTACGGACTTCGTAAAAAATAAAATATTTCCGGCCATTACCTTTACCGCCGGCTGTGTTGGCGCCCGGGCTCGGGCCTTTCATTCACGGCTTTAAGCACGCGGCGCGCTCCTTCCGCGGTGTAAACTGCAGCCGGCCGGCAACATCCACCCCCCCCCTTGTCTCTGTACGCCACCCGTACCTCAAATTCGGTTGGCTCTGCAGCGTGCTCCGCCCCTGTGGACATTACATCACAGGGCAGAGCAGACGCTCTTATCCAGAGCGGCTTACACACCTTCTTACATAGCATCCGCACTGCATCCACTTATACAGCTGGATATGTACTGGAGCAAATGCAGGTTAAGTACCTTGGCTCAAGGGTACAGCAGCAGCGCTCGATCTGGGAATCGAGCCTATGACCTTTTAGGTCACAAGCCCAGTTCCTGCACCTCACGCCCCCCCACACTGCACCTCGAATCCTTTTTGGGATCCAGCGCGTTCAACCCCTGTGGATGGATGCGCGTACGCTTTGACACCGAAAGCGTCTCCACGCCAACAGCGCACCGTCACGGGCTTGATCAAATCCTGAACGCTCAGGTTCAGCAGAAATTGCGCGCAGAATACGGATTTGGAAGAGGCCATCAAAACCCTCTTCAGCGTATTAAAACCGAGGGGGCATTCCAGAACTTTCTTCAGACGGGTCCAAAAGACTTTCTTGGCCACAAAACAATGAGACGCAAGAAAAATCATCCCCACTCATCACCACCTGTTCGGCGCTCAGCCAAGTAGCAAACGGGAAAAATTAAACTCCGCCTGGCCAGGATTCCGCTGAAACAGGAACCTACCCTACAGCAGTACAAAGAAAAGAAACAAGAAGCATAAGTACCATCTGCTAACAAACTACTGGTTAGGGTTAGGGTTAGTGGTAGTGTTATGTTTTTTTGTTTTTTTTTTTTAATTAAATTTTTTTTTTCCTTTTTTTAATTTTTATATTAATACTGTTCATTTTGTTTTACATTTTTATGAATATTTATTTTATTTTTTAATTGCTATTTTTCTATGTTATTTTTAACTTTTAAATGATAATTCTTATTTATTTTTATTATTATTGATTTTTTTTGCATTTTTTTTAAATTGTCAGCTGTGGCCCAGGAGGATGATGTCACCCTCTGTTCCGGAACATTCCTTTGTGTTCTCATTCTGAGCTCTGCCTCACTGGATCTCAAGCGTCTTTCCCCTAGTTCCCACATCCTTCAAAGAGCCTATCTGCTAATCCTGAACCCGTTTCAATAATCCTCCAAGCAACCTATCCGGAGCTGAACCAAAGCCTCCCCAACTCCCCCCACCCCCGTCCTGCCGCAGTGCCCCGCCCTGTTTCGCCTGACCCACTCTGCCACGCCCTGCTATAATCTGCCCCGCCCTGTTCTGCTCTGTCACAGCCCACCCAAGCTAGGCCCTGCAAAATCATTTGAACCTGTGTCCGTTTCATGAACTCTGAAAATGCGTCCTACCATGCACACACCCTGTCATGCCCCATGTTCTACCGCACCCCAAATTGACACGCCCTGCCACACCCTGTTCCGTCACACCCCCCGACCCTGCCGTGCCCAGTGAAACCACTAGAGGTCACTGTTTTCACACCGTTATTCCAGCGGAGGGAGTCCTCACTGCTCCGCCCCCTACCCCGCCTCCCCCCGCCGGGGGTCAGGAAATGGCGGCTCACGCGGTTGAGTTCGCGTGAGGGAGGCGCTGAAAGGTGTCCTACGACACGGCCAGCCTTTTTGCACAGCAACACCTGGGCCTCATTAAGGGCTCTATTAAAAGCGCTGGGCTTGCGTTGAAGACGCAGGGACCGGGGGTCCTGCTCCCCCCCCCCCGCGTGTGTGTGTGTGCGTGCGTGTGTGTGTGTGCGTGCATTGGCCACCTGTCCCACTGCTCGCTGACGCGTTTCCTCGAGAGCTCGCCACAGGTTTGGGGGGGGGGGGGGGGGGTTGTACCATGTGACCCAGCTAGCGCTGGCCACAGTGTTATCTTTGCCCTGTTGGTCTGGCAATAAGTGATTTGTCGGTGATGTTGGATTGTGAGGGACACATTCTGAAATTAGCAGTAGGCCCACACGCAAACACGCTCGGACTGAGATATGTGCACAAGCATTCATACTCAAACACACACACACACACACACACACACAAAAACATGCACCTGTGCGCGTGTACACACACACACACACACACACACCTGCGCACATGCAAGCACACACACACACACATTCAGGAAAAATAATTAAAACCAGAAGCATGATTATAGGTTTGATTTTATTTAAGCCCTGAATATTAACTTTGTACTTGAAAACAGCACACATGCATGTCCCATTCTAATCTCTAATGAGACTCAGTTAACCTGTCGCTCATGCAAAACCACCATGCGGCTTGCGCCCTTTTTTTTTATTACAGTAATCAAGTCGCCCTACATTTCTGATGTGAATGGGCACATTGAATGCAGGGTTCCCCGGTCCTCGACCGCCACGGCCGCGGAGAGGGGGAGACACGAACACATTCCCCCCGGTCCGAAGCGCCACCATCCGAAGCGTCTATATATAGAGCCCTGCGGCTATTTTCTCCCGAGTTGCTGGGATGATCTTAATATAACCGCGGCAATAAAAAAAATAGCTGCTGGTCTGTTTGTATTTAAATATAGCGTTGGATCGGGAACCTCGTTGGGAACAGGGACGGGACGGGACAGGACGGGACGGGACGGGACCCTCTTTCCCTGGTGTGCGTGTGCGCCCTCACGCTTCTTCAGGCCGGGAGAGGTGCGAGTATTTGGGGTGCGAAGACGGTGTCCCGTGTCATCCACACGCTCCGCCCAGCCATAGCGGGGGTCACCCTGACCCCTCTCACTCGGACGGGACCTGATCTCTGGGACAATTCTGGGTTTGGATGGGGGGGGGGGGGGGGGGGGGGGTGGTCCTACCCAGCTGCTCCCCCCCCCCCCCCCAATTCTCCAGACGCCCCAGTGATCCCGGACTAACCCCATCTGGGTGATGGACCTGACAGTGGCCGAGAGAGAGAGGGACAGAGGGCAGTGGAAAATGGGCAGAAATGATGTCAGAGAAAGGGAGCGCTCTGATTGGAGGAGAGGCTACCGAGGAGAGCCTATAAAACCACGAAAGTCCATACCGGGAACAAGCAAAAGAGGAAAACGGAGGAAGAAATTCCGAGAACTCCGTGTGGGAGTGTGTTACAGACCCACTGATCAAAGGTAGGGACCACTACTGTATAGAGGTGTGTGAGAGTGTACATGGGCGTGAGTATATGGACATGCCCATGGATGACAGTGTGTATGTGTGTGTGTGCGTGTATGTTTGTGTTTGCGTGTCTGTGTGTGTGTGTGTGTGTGTGTGTGTGCGCGTGTCTGTGTGCGTGTGTATATGTGTGTGTGCGTCTGTATGTGAACGTGTGTCTGTGTGTGCGTGTACACGTGCACGTGCGTGTGTATGTTTGTGCATGAAAAGCACGTGAGCGTTCGCACAAGCGCATGTGTTCTGTACTGAGCGCGCACGTCTTTGTTAGAGACTTCTGTGTATATTTTTAGGAGCCACGGTTTCTGAATGGATTCATGTTGCCGGACGTTGTCTTTCACCTCAAAGTTCGGAAGGTTACCACAGAGTCCTGCAGTGGAAAGTTTAATCAACTCCCCCCAATCCCGACCCCCCACTCCCCACACCTCACACCCTCACTCCAGCGGACACCTTCTTGTCATTGGTGTAAGTTGATTCGGGGAATTAATTATGCCGATACAGATTTAGCGCAAAATAACAGAAACTGAAACGCCATCAAATTCAGCAATAATTTAACCACCTATTTGATCGCTGACTTTCAGCCGATTATAATTTTTTTTAATCAATGTATCAGATAATGACCTCCAGACGCAAAACTAAAGCTGTGGTATGGATTTACATTTCTGCATTTATAGGACGGAGTGTGGCACAGTGGGTAAGGAACTGGGCTTGTAACCGAAAGGTAGGTTTTTTCCCGGGTAAATCACTGCCGTTGTACCCTCAAGATAACCTGACCTTGCTTCAGTATATATCCAGCAAAATACTAAAAATGCTGTGAAAAGTTGGTATTCTGGACATTAAATCCTGTGGTAATCATCATATGAGTAAGATTTTGCCCCATTGTCCCCCATCTGGGACATTTCATGGAGATCATTTAACTGGCACATTTCTACTACATTACCATAGTGAATAAAAAGAATCAGCCAGACCTCCGCCATCGTTTACAAATGTCCGTTGACTGAAATCCATCTGAAGCATGACTAATGCTGAGCGAGCAATATATATCAATATAATTGTAATATATAATCATTTTGTAATAATTAAAAAATGTTGGAATATTTTTAATTTCTCAGTGAAATAGACTGAATTTTCTTGATTTTTACAGGAAAAGAAATTGTCTTGAATTGTGGTGTGAATTTCAATGAATTCAGTGGTCTTAAATATTGATTCTATTGAGTCTTATTGTACTGTATATAAGATCAAAGAGGACAGAATGTAGATGGTGAAATATGATAGATTCTTGTACAGTAGATATTGATAGGGAGGTACATATTGGCTGATGTTAATAGTTTATACTTCATGTTGGTGGGAAGGAATGACGCTTTGATATTGTACACTGGTTTGGAGGAACAACCTGTTATAAGTCCATGTAAGTGCTGACTGACAAGTAATAACCACAACTGACATAGCATATGCTGGTGATGACTGATGATGAAGACTCACATATCCTTTCCGACTCTTGGCAGAAAAAAGGTGAGCCATTAAATTTTTTGCCGTATTATAAGTCTCATGGGTGACAACAAAAAAAAAACATGTTGAAATGAAAATATTATCAAAAATATGCATAGTAGAATGTACTGTTCTTGAGATTTAGACCGAAGACTCATGTCCCCTACAGGGGGCAAAAATGAATTGCCCGGGTGTTGGGAGAACATAATATCCTACATACCCCAATTTGGCCTTTGAGACTGGCAGCACTGCTGGCTTCCCCTCTCACCTGGTGTTCCAGGTTTCTCAGTTCCTGGTAAGCGGGGAGGACCGAATACCGGCAGTATTTCTGGGTTTCAAGGACCGGTACCTTTGAACACCCCTTGTAGCGCGTGCTGGCGATGACAGAACTGCCATGGCATACGCGGTGAGGAAAGAGACAGAGCGGTAGAGTGCGTGCGCTAGGCGGGACCCCATCGCCGTGAGCTCTGGATCAGATCAGATATCTATGGTACACGGAGCGTACGGCCGTTCCAGCGTTCCGCAGGGGTGTGTGGGTAGCGGGCTGGAGGAGGACGCGGGCGGGATGAGGGCGTGGTAAAAAAAACGAATGGCGCAGCTAATCGTGTGGCTGACGGGACGGGCCCGTGGACAGCGGCGCTGGCTGTGGTTTGAGGGACCCTTTGTGGCGCCGGCTGTGGTTTGAGGGACCCTTTGTGGCGCCGGCTGTGGTTTGAGGGACCCTTTGTGGCGCTGGCTGTGGTTTGAGGGACCCTTTGTGGTGCTGGCTGTGGTTTGAGGGACCCTTTGTGGTACCGGCTGTGGTTTGAGGGACCCTTTGTGGTGCTGGCTGTGGTTTGAGGGACCCTTTGTGGCGCCGGCTGTGGTTTGAGGGACCCTTTGTGGCGCTGGCTGTGGTTTGAGGGACCCTTTGTGGCGCTGGCTGTGGTTTGAGGGACCCTGTGTGGTGCTGGCTGTGGTTTGAGGGACCCTTTGTGGCGCCGGCTGTGGTTTGAGGGACCCCTTTCTTTTGCGGGGGCCGCGGGGCCACAGGGGGTCTCAGAGCGCGGCACACGCCCTCGGAACTGCGAGCAGCGGAGCTCCAAAATAGACGCATTATTTCCATCAGTCTGACCTTTTTACTGTCTGACCAAAGGGCTGTCACTGCCCCGCAAGAGCCTGGCAGCAGCCAGGGGGACAGGGAGAGAGGGAGGGAGGGAGGGAGAGAGGGAGGGAGAGAGAGAGAGAGAGAGAGGGAGGGAGGAGAGAGAGAGGGAGGGAGGGGGAGAGGAGAGGGAGGGAGAGAGAGAGGAGAGGAGGGAGGGAGGGAGAGAGAGGAGGGAGAGAGAGGGAGGGAGGGAGGGAGAGAGAGAGAGGGAGGGAGAGAGAGAGAGTGAGAGAGGGGGGAGAGAGGGAGGGAGGGAGAGAGAGAGGGAGAGAGAGAGAGGGAGAGAGAGAGGGAGGCAGGGAGGGAGAGGAGAGAGGGAGGGAGGGAGGGAGGGAGGGAGAGAGGGAGGGAGGGAGGGGAGAGAGAGAGGAGAGGAGGGAGGGAGGGAGGGAGAGAGAGGGAGGGAGGGAGAGGGAGAGAGGGAGGGAGGGAGGGAGAGAGAGAGAGAGAGGGAGGGAGGGGGGGGGGGAGAGGGAGGGGGGAGGGAGGGAGAGAGAGAGGAGAGAGAGTGAGAGAGGGGGAGAGAGAGGGAGGGAGGGAAAGAGAGAGGGAGGGAGGGAAAGAGAGGGAGGGAAGGAGAGAGAGAGAGAGGGAGGGAGGGAGAGAGGGGGGGAGGAAGTGAGAGAGAGAGAACAATCAATGTGTGTGTGAGAGAGAGAGAGAGAGAGGGAGAGAGGGAGGGAGAGAGAGAGAGAGGGGGAGAGGGAGTGAAAGAGAGGGGGAGAGAGAACAATCAATGTGTGTGTGAGAGAGAGAGTAAGAGAGAGGGAGAGACAAAGAGAGAATAATCAATGTGTGTGTGTGAGAGAGAGGAGAGAGAGTGGGGGAGAGAGAACAATCCGTGTGTGTGTGTGCTCAGGAAGTGTGTATTAATGATCTGTGTGTGTTTGTGTGTTACAGATGCTGGGCTGGGGTGTGCGTGCGTGTGTGTGTGTGTGTGTGTGTGTGTGTGTGTGTGCTGAGGAAGTGCGTATTAATTATCTGTGTGTGTGTGTGTGTGTGTGTGTTTCAGATGCTGGGCTGTGGATGTGTGTTGGTCTCCTATCTCCTTACTCTATTCCTCAGCAGTTCCGATGGCCTCCAAGCAACCCCAGTGACCTCCAAGGTGAGACAGGATTGTGTGTGCTTGTGTGTGTGTGTGTGTGTGTGTGTGAGTGATGGAGGTTAGTGCCTGACTGATTAAAGCAAAAAGAACATACACTCTATTTCAGTGCTACGCTGGAACTTTTTTTAATCCAGGCTTAGTCTCTCGTGACATGGCTGAAAAAAAGTGTGTGTTTTTTTTTTGCATAATACAAGTGTCCTGTATGACAAAAACATGTCGGAGTGAAAAAACATATTTTTTAAAACTTATTTATTGAATCTTTATAGAACGTGCCTGGTAGTGTAGGCTGCAGCATAGCTGGATAAACGGTTCTTGAGAGACCAGACGCTCACGTCCCCTGCAGGGGAACAAAAATGATTGACGTGGTCTCGGGAGGTTGGTTTCCGACTAGGGAAAATCCCCGCGTGTGTTGCTTACGCTTGACCTTATATCACCTAAAAATGTCGCGATGTTTCATCCGGGGGGCCGTTGGGAGAGCAACACCATCTTTGTGCGGCCGGCACCGCACCGGGCCGCATTACTTCGAAGTCAAGTTCATCCGATTTCACCTCCACGCCGCAGCCCGGCGGATCGCGGTGCCGTGTGACTGCGCTGATGCCGCGCAGGGTTCAGAGCCAATCATCGTACGGTACCCGGAACGGAAAATGAAAATGAAATAAGATGTCAAAATGAAACATTCTCACGGTTTAAATGATTATAGCTATGTTGTTCCGGTTAAAGCGTGCTCGCAGGACCTATCCATCACTTTCGCAGGAAATCATTTTTCTTTTGCGCATGACTAGAAAAAAATCTTAAAATGTAAGTAAAAACAATAGTGCATGTGCATAATACATAAATTTAGACATTAATTGATTCAATCATGCACAAGCTCCATCCAATCATATTCAATCAGATCTAGGGCAGTCACATTCCACATCAAAAAATATGTACATTGTACCGGAATTTAGTTCCCAGAATGCTCAGCTTTGCCAAAGACAGAAAACTACTACTTTTTGCATGGGGTTTAATGGGCTGCAGTGTCCAGACTTGGCGGTGGCAGAGGACTCTCACTCATGGAGGCCGTCCGGGGAGAGATTGGCCGGCAGGCCGACAGGCAAACTCCCGTCCCTGGACCAGACGGGGAACACGATCCAGACCAAGAAGAAGAGGCTGTTCCCAGGGGCCAATGCCCCGTTGGACCGCCTGTCTGTGGGCAATATGGACATTAAGGGTAAAAAGAGGTAACATCCTGGGTTGGGTTTGAGTGGGGTTGAGTGGGTTGAGTGGGTTTGGGTTGAGTTGGGGTGGGTGGGGTTGGGTGAGGTGGGTGACGTGGGGTGACGTGGGGTCGGGCTGGGTGGCACAGCCCATGGTGGGACGTAGTGGGGTGGGTTTGGGTGTGGCTGGGCTGGGTTAGGGCGGGGCTAGACTGGGCGGGGCTTGGAGGTCAAGTCCAGGACAGTGGGGAGGAGGCTGGTGGATGATGCTGATCCACTCACAGCCCTGTTTTGAGCAGGCTGTGGACAGGGCTCTGGACCAGTTTAGTGTCTGGCCTCATTAGTCTTCCTCAACAGGAAGGAGGTGGAATCGCCAAGGAGGCGAGTGAGCGCCCCCATCGACAGAATTGGGATGGGAAGATTCCCCAGCAGACTGGGCTGAGACATGCCCTGCCGCCCCCTACAGGGTAAAATCTGCATCAGAACATTGGCGTGTTTGTGAGACCACAGGACGTGATGCAGGCAGAGTTGACATTCGTCTTTCTATTTCCAGGTGGCCCTTTACGAGTGGACAAGAGATAAAGGACTACACTCTCGCACAATATAACTAATTCACACAAACCCACTCCCACTCCACTCACACACCAACACACAAACCCACTCCCACTCCACTCACACACCAACACACATACCCACTCCCACTCCACGCACACACCAACACACACCATCCCACACTCCCACTCCACTCACACACCAACACACATACCCACTCCCACTCCACTCACACACCAACACACATACCCACTCCCACTCCACTCACACACCAACACACATACCCACTCCCACTCCACTCACACACCAACACACATCCCCACTCCCACTCCACTCACACATCAACACACAAACCCACTCCCACTCCACTCACACACCAACACACAAACCCACTCCCACTCCACTCACACACCAACACACATACCCACTCCCACTCCACTCACACACCAACACACATCCCCACTCCCACTCCACTCACACATCAACACACAAACCCACTCCCACTCCACTCACACACCAACACACAAACCCACTCCCACTCCACTCACACACCAACACAAATACCTACTCCTATACCAGCACACATACCAGACCTGGGTCAAATACGTATTTGTTTTGGATTCAAATACTTTTCTGCACTTTACTGATCTTGTCTGGTGTATTGGAACCAATGAAATACACTCAAAAAAGTGCAAACCCCACCTTCTGTTTATATTAGCAGGCTCAATTTCATCAGGCAAGATCAATAGAGCACAGAAAAGTATTTGAATCCAAAACAAATACGTATTTGACCCAGGTCTAACACATACCCACTCTCTCACAAACTAGCCCACTCTCACACCTCACACCAACCACTCCTACAGCACTTATACACCAATTAACTGTCACTCCAAACTGCCTATATATTATGATCAAACTGATTTTGATTGTTACCGTTGCCTGAAAGCACCAGCATGGACAATTTTCTTGATATTAAATGTTTATTGTAAATAAGTGTTTGGGTATTTGTTTTTGAGCTATTGAGATGTAATCAGATGCAATTCATACCCTTGTGCTTCACTAGTTGAAAATAAATAATGGTGAAATTATTTATATATTTTTAATGACAATAAAATGGGTGGGCTTTGCCTTTGACTTTGAATCCCAAAATTCCTTTGATGAAGCAGGATGGAGATGAAGATAAAAAGAAAATTAATACAAGCTCAATAAAAGACCTTCTTTAAAAAAAAAAAAGTTTTAAGAGCTAATTTAAAAACTGGAAGTCAGGGAGATTATATTTACTGGCAGTGAATTCCAGAGTTTTGGTGCAGAGTCTCTCCTCTAGTTTCTCTACTAAAATAAACTTTTCAAAAACATAAAAAAGCCCGGCAGTAGATTAATTTAGTGCTTTGAACGGATGGCAGTATAAGCATAATACTGAATAGGGACTGAAAAGAGCTCTGATTCCTTTTTTTTTTTTAATAGAATGGATTTCATGTGGTAGGCACTACTTGACACTTATTTTGAGGGCATTGAGGTTAAACAGAGCGCCCACAAATGTTTCTGCCGGCTCCAACACGCTAACCTGACTCATTTCTGGCCCTATTAAGGACCCCCTCCTCGTTTATCCTAATAATACGTTCCGCTTAATTGAATTTGCTCTCAGTTTGTCATCCACACCATTGTAACCAGGCAACAGCGGGCCAGCCCTCTGGAATGAGAGGGCGCTGTGAGATTTTGGGCGGACACCAGCAGTCGGCACAGACAGTGTTTCTGCGTTCATGGCTGGCTCTGAACGCATGAATACCGTCATTATTAACGAGACTGACCAGCACACGCACGCACACACACACACACACACAAGCACCCACACAAGCACCCACACACGCTCACACACGCATGCGCACACACACAGACACACACACACACACACGTGTACGTGCACACACACACACACATACACACAAGCACCCACACACACGCACACACACACACACACACACAAGCACCCACACACACGCACACACACACACACACACACGTGCACACACACATGCGCACACACACAGACACACAGACACACACATGCACACATGCGCACACACTCACACACACACACACGTGTACGTGCACACACACACACACGCATACACACACACACACACACGCACACATGCGCACACACACAGACACACGCACGCATGCTCCCACACACAGACACACACAGACACACACACACATGCACACATGCGCAGACACACACATACACGCACAGACACACACACTCACACACACATGTATGTGCACACACGCGTACACATATACACACACACACACGCACACATACACATACATACACATACATACACACATACATGCATACACACACACAGACACGCACACACAGATATGCAATCTGCTTTATATTTCTCACACACACAAAAATGGATCATTGCACCTGTCGAGAGAAAACACACACACGCAGACTTAATTTAATACATGACTGACAGACAGACAGACAGACACAGACACACTCAGATAGAGATGGAGGAAGAGAGAAAAAAGGGGCATCTTTCCAACAAAACCAGCTGTCCTCCGTCCTCTCAGATAAGAGCAAAAAATTGATATGTAATTTAGGCTTGCAAACACTAGAGGTCACTGAACACCAACGGGAAGGCACGAGAACATCCCGCGTGCATTACCTGTGGTGATTGAGACTACTGCAGCAAAGTTGGGGTGTAAACCTGGTGCCTTAAAACACTGACCTCAGACCAGTTGAAAGAGCCAAAATGGCTGACACTGATTTGAGCCAATCATCTGTGGTTCGTGCTCCGCTGCTTGCCTCACCACCTCTCCATACCACAGCTGAGGATCAAACGCCACACCTAGGCACTGCCTGTCCAGTTCACAGCCAGTTTCACATGTCATTACAAACTCCACCACTAGATGGCGCTTTTGACTTTCTGACCACATTCTGGCGACGGGAGAAGGTTCACACTCACACCCTGTGCAAGAGGTAGTGTTACGCCTCCTTCTCTCTCTGCTGTAAGGGTCATCGGAACCTCTCTTGACTGATTGAAATGGTATGTGGCTCTCTCTCTCTCTCTCTCTCTCTCTCTCTCTCTCTCTCACACACACACACACCCCACTGCTTATTTTCCACCAGATCTTCCCAGGAATAAGCATCTGACACACAAAATTCAGTGAAATGGAAATAATAATATCTCACATTTGGTCCTCCTTTCTATTTTATTTATTTATTTATTTATTCATTTATTTATTTATTGTTATTTGCATTTTAAAAGTCTGTGGCTTTCCTTTAAACAACAACAGAGCAATGCACCACAGGATCCGGCTCCAAAGACTTCAACTGATTAAATCTGTTTTATGTCTTTGTGCATTTGAGTACACCGGTACATGTGCATATACGTTATGTTAGTGAGTGTGCGGGGGTGCGTCGAAAACCGTCAGCGCTGATCGATGGGTATTGCAACAGCTATTTAAAAAAAGATTAGCTGACCCCCCTACACTGTGGTTATTTGCTTCCTATTAGTACACATGAATGCCTTCAACTGTCTGACGAAGAGGAAGTACATGGTCTAATGGCTTCAGACTATTACAAAAGCACGGCGATTGGATGCAGGGATCGGGGAATTTGGGTAATTTGCAGGTGTTTGATTTAAACGGCGGTGAGGAACCCGGAAGATTTTTTCGGTCACTGCATCATGTGGAGAAATTGGAACTCTCCACCAATCGATGCCCAGCAAGCTCAGTCGATCACTGCACTTTCTTATTCAAAATTCTGAAATAACAATGCAAGAAATGGCATCATTCATCAAAAAGGCACTGACAAATATTTGAATATCAGAACAGCATTTCCTTTACCTTTTTGCATTACCTTTTGCATTTTATTTTTTACAAATGACTTGTTTACTCAGGGAAAACAAATATATATATGGATATTTTCTAAGGCACAGAAAATATGAAATGCAAAGTCTGCATTCATCAGTCAGTTATCGTCACTGATGTACGATCATTGCTTAAAAATCATTAGTAATCGTGACTTACATATGGACGTTTTACTAGACGGCATTAGTCAGTAATGATGACAGATCCATGGTTTCCAAGCAAGGTGACAGTTCATTATTTTTAACTGACAGATAAACTTTATTAAGGCTCTTGAGTGCCTCTGTCAATCAAGGTAGATGCCACAGCGGGCAGGTTGGGGCCTTACACTGAAGATTTCAGACTGCACTGTGTGATTGGCTGACTATGACCAGACGCCTGGGTAGGGGAGGGTGGGGAAGGGCTGGTAGGCACAGACCGTGGTGGGATGTGGTAGGGTGGATTTGAACATGGCTGTACAGGTTTGGGCAAGGTTAGGTGGGGCTGGCAAGTAAAGCACTGGGTGTTGCTGATTCACTCACAGTTCTGTGAAGTCATTGTGATGTCACAGTTCAGACGACGAGCAGAACTGAGCTGTACCCAGAGCTGAGAGAGCACGATCGTCCAGCCTGTGAAAAGGGTGGGTTTATAATGACCGATATGTGATTGGAATGTTCTTAACCGAACTCTGATGTCACAATCACTGCAGGAAATTAAAAGAAAATGAGCTCTAGAACATAGAGTTTAGAACTTTTAATTTTGAAAATGCTTTCCAAAAAAAAACCTACGTTTCCAAGGGTTAAGTCAGCGAGGGTTCGTCTGGTGACTGCTGCCATCGTTTTTCTCAGTGACACGCCAAGCAGCCACAGAAAATCAGTTGGTAACAGCGAGAGGTAATTATAATACAGTGATAGATCTGGGCCTGACTAAGACCTGCCGGCCGAAATGTTGTCCCTTTATTAGACACTGGCTGGGAGCATTCGTAAGCAGTGTACCGATAATCCTCAACTCTTGCGGTTTTATAAATTAGTTTGCCTGGCACTTGTCTGTAATTTTAGAGGTGTGCACAGTCTCCTTTAACAGTGAGAGATACTCCTCTCCTCTGATTGGTGATATGTTTTTGCCACTGCTGCTCTGTGGCGTGTGCAGGGTATAAAACAGTCTCTAACTTGTAAGAGAATGCGTTCTTACTAGAGGAATCCAAGTCCTCTCTTAGTGCTCTCTGTGCAGGTACACCTCAAAAATGTTCTGTGCGAAATGAACTCTGACAGAGCACTTTTAACTCCACTAGAGTACATTTGGTCCCTATTGGACTCATAAATTTTGTTAGAGTTGATGTATCATTGAGAACAGTTGATGACTGATAAAGGGGGGCAGTTGCTTTGGAAAACAAAAAAGATTTATATAATTGTTTTTACAGGGGGACAGCTTGTGATTGGCTCATTGAATTAAAAAACTCTTGGCCTCTCTTCCACACTCTCTGCTCCCTTGGTTCCTCACTACAAGTGCACACTTACTGTTCACTTGATTTCTCTCTACAGCAGGGGTGAGCAGTTTCGCTCCTGGAGGGGCAATGTGTATGCAGTTTTTTTGTTTCCACGGATTACCCTCTCAAAATGAGCTGACTGGCTGTGTACACCATCTCTGCAGGTTACTGAAAGAAACGGAGTTCTAGAACATAGAATTTAGAATGTAGAATTTTTTAAAAGCATTCAAAAAAAAAAAAACCTATGTTTCCAAGGGTTAAGTCAGTGAGGGTTCATTTGGTGGTAGATTACATTACAGTCTCATACAAAGACACAAAAACAGTCTTTGGCATTCATGAGTGTATTAAGATAATGTAGCTAAATGTCAGATGGTGTAAATGTTAGGGCTAATTAAGGCATTATGGGCAAAAGTTGAGGCATGAATACCAGAAACAGATACAACTCTTGTTGCCCACCTCTACTCCACAGGGATATTCAATTCAATTTTATTTGTATAGCACTTTTTACAGAGAACTGTCACAAAGACACTTTACAGAGTAGCAAGACAAGAGGCAGAACAAAAAGAGCAAACAGAGCAAACACCAGAACTCTCAAATGACAAGTACACAATGTACACTCCTGGCACCTTTGATCATTGCTCCTGGTACACATTTGTATTTATGCTAGGAGTTATGCAGAATAAAATGATAATAATATAAATGTAATAAGACGATGAAAAATGATCTAAATGGTGATCCTTTCTGCCAGTACTCCACCTGAGCGGTGGCATGTACAATATATATAGCAGATTTAGATGGCCTATACCTCAAACTACCCAGGAATGTTACTGAGAGAGGTCACTTCTTATTGTGATTGCAATCAGACTCTCATCCAGATACACGTACATATCTGACTGACGATGCTATGTAACACTATAAGGCACATGATGCATATGAGTCGCATATTGGTTAAATGGTTTTTGGGGATTAAAACATGAGAATATTCAGTCCGGAGTTGTATAGGAAGCATAGAAGCATCACCTTGAACAACATACCCAATACCCAGCAGATCTTATTGCCTTAGTGGACTGGTCATTTATATTAAAGAATGCTCAGAATGTTTTCTGGGGATTACGTGGAAGACGGGGCATTTAAATGTCATTTTGATGTAATAAAGTGCAGCCCTTTTCTCGGTAATGTGGGTAACATACAAACACAGAAGTCTGAAAAACATTCTAAAGAAAACATATTGGCTTGTGGAAAACTATTTATTGAAATGGACAGCTTAAAGCACATCTTTCAGAATGAAACGACACATACAACTGGATAGCAGCCTTTTTGCACACCTTTCTTTCACACAGAGCTCTCTTAAAAATATAAATTACTTCATCATGAAATCAAAATATAGTCAATTGCACTTTTAAATCACAAATATACAGTAACAGTTGATAAGATGTTTTATTTACAGTCCACCGGTTTTATGATGGAGGTTTTTGAAGGACAGTTAAAAATAAATTAAATTGGAAAAAAAAAAACACTTCTAAGTGCCCGTGGCTCAAGGTTTTACGCGTCGAGATCAGCAGGACGTGAAAGTCTTCCAGAAGAAATTCTTGCACCCGGCTTTGCGTTCACGCGGAGCCAGAAATACGTTGGCGCCGCGCTCCAGCTGGAACCGCGGCTCCTCTAGCGCGGCTCTGCGCGTGAGCTCTTCAGACTCCAGGGCTCCGTTTTCTGACTGCACGAGTTCCGACAGCAGTTCCGCAACGGAATATCTATCGAGATCCTGAAAACAGAAAACGGTTGTTTATGTTTAAATCCGCACACGTCGTACGTGTTGATTTGGGCCATTTGTTGATCTGGTCCAGTTATTTAAATTGCGCATATTTCGGAGAGTGCTGACTGAACGACAAACGATATTTTGATTTCTTCCAACTGATAAATAAACTTAATTTTATTGAAAACTTTAGGATGCATCATTTTGATATGAAATTTGAATTTACTCCATGCTCACAAAGGATACAAAAATGATCATTGGAGTGTAGCTATTCATAAGAATAAGACAGAAAACTAATACAGATGTTTAAAAAGTTATATAAGATACAGGCTTTCAGCTAATCCACTGGCATAATGGTGAGTTACGTTTCTATATGCATATTTTCTATGTGGGCTTATTTTAAATAGTTTCTAAGTATGTCTGGAATTGCGCTCGCTCGGCACAGAACGCGTCAGCGCAATTTCAGAACCTTGGAGAGCTCATAATCCAGCACAAATTCGGCAACCAGAATAAAGTCTGAAAATACACGTCTATATCTTTCTGGAATAATACTGTACGAGTTAAGTACGGCATGTGCAATAATGTGCGAGTGAATAAATCGGTGCCCATTCATGGTAGAGTCATAACCTACCTGTTTGCTTTCTGGTGCGATGAATGATCTTTGCAGAAACTGACGGAACCTGAGATCTGACGGCGCCCCGGACAAGCCGTTGATTGCCAGCGCGAGAAATAGGATGGCGAGAGCGCACTGGATACGATGGGAGATCATCTTCGCTTCGGTCTCTGGGGAACGGGAAACTTGTTGGAGACAACTGCGACGGCGTTTTCTCTGTTACTCTCACTCTGTCGGCGTCTCCCTTTTAAACAATTGTGTGACGTCAGTTGGACAACAGTGGCGGGGGGGATTCTTATGCTCAGAGCTCTGCACGTGCCGTCTTTCCCTGAGCAAAGGAGAGACATAAACGGTCGTTCACATTTACTTCAGAAACAAAATTTTAAATGTTTTTATTTTTATTTTTATGAACTCTAGCTATTATGCAGTTTACAGTAACGTCACAGTCAATTTGCATCACTGTCTGGTTTGCGATTATTTAATTACTTGTCTGCAAGTGACTGACATTGCATTGAGTACGTGCACATGTGCATGCGTGCGCATGGGAATTTGAATACATTTAGAAGGTGCATAACGTTGATCCCTCACTGGGCCAAATCCAGTTTTATCCAGCCTAGTCGCAACCGCTACTTTTCTGTGTGAAATATTAACCCTGATGCTGGACGCAGATGCTGATCCTGGGGCCTCGGCGGTCG
>CM045888.1:9028987-9031487 GCA_025169545.1 Anguilla japonica | reverse complement strand
CACACACAAGCGCACACACACACACTCATGCAAGCTTACACACAGGGGCACTTACATTCAAATGCACTCCAAACACAGACACACACACACAAGCATGAATATACGCACACACACATACACATACAAACACACACATGCACGCACGTGTGCACATTTAAATTCTTTATTTAGGTCCACATTTATAAAATACATCATAAGGGCCCAAATATATTTCAGTTGCTGTCTGATGTCCTTCACTTGAGTAGCAGAAAGCATACCAGTAGGGATAAAGCAAACAAAATGCAGGTTAGACATTTGCATCTCAATAGCACCGACAGGAAACATTATGGGTACAAGAAACATCTTCTCCTCCATATACTATAACTGCCTATAATGGAGGAAACTGAGCAATATTTTACTAGTCGCTTTGCTCTCCATTTTGCCAGCCCCATTATCCTAAGACCTCTGACCACAAGCCTGTGGACATGGCCAATGCTTCCAAATATAAAAACTAGAAGTTGACACTTATACCCTAGTTCTGTTATGGCTTGTAGTAATGGCTGGTATTTTAACTGTTCAGTAAGAAATGTTTCTTCTAGACTTGCGTCGAAAGCACAGCCTACTTCCAGTAGGAACACCTCTCTGTGGTCCTCATCAATCACAGTAAGATCAGGTTTGTTTGCACTTACGTTTGAAAATTGATGGAGGTTATCACACACACACAGACACACATAATGTGGGAAATGTGGGTTAGGAGAATGGTTGGGCTGGAGGGTGTGAATAATGACATCAGTCTCCTCATTCTGAAACTCAGGTCAGTTAAACAAAATGAGTAATGGGGTGTGGGGGTATGTGTGTGCGTGTGTGTGTGTTTCGGTGGGGATCTACAGTCTGCACTGCATCTATGGTGATTCATTCCACACAATACCAATGGCCCATGTGAAATATGCATGTTTTTGACAGTACATCACTGAGGCTCAGAGCGATCAGTGCTGGGGTTTGGGGGGGGGGGGGGGATACAGGAGGCGAGTGGGGGTAATTACCACACCGCGGGGGGGGGGGGGGGGGGGGGGGGGGGGGGCTTTGAGCTGGAGTAGGAGAGACAGTGCCTGTGACACCCAGCTGGGTCGAGCTGGTGCTGGGGAGGGAAGAATGGGGGTGCTGATACTCACGATTTTGTCACGACCTGCCGTGTATGAGTGTGTGTGTGTGTGTGCATCTGTGAGTATGTGTGTGTCTGTGTGTGCGTGTGTGTGTGTGTGTGTGTGAGTGTGCGTGTGTGTGTGTGTGATTCTTGCATTTGTGAGTGTGTGTGTGTGCGTGTGTGTGTGTGTGAGTGGGTGTGAATGTGCATGTGTGTGTGTGTGTGTTTGATTCTTGCATCTGTGAGTATGTGCGTGTGTGTGCGTGTGTGTGTGTGTGCATGTGCGTGTGTGAGTGTGTGTGTGTGTGTGCATGTGCGTGTGTGTGTGTGTGTGTGTGTGTGTGCATGCTCAAGAGCTTCAGAAGAGCATCAGTATGTGTGACCATATGCCCATGTGCATGACTATTCGTGCACATATGTCCCTGTGTGTGTGTGAGATTGTGTATGTGCATGTGTATCTGTGTGTGTGTGTGTGTGTGTGTGTGTGTGCGCACACATATGTGCAAGGTGGGAGGCAGTTTCAGTGAAATAATCTTTTTTCTCACAAGTACAACAATCACTGAGAGAGATCAGAAACAAAAAATAAATACATTTTAATAAGTTGTCTCCATCAGCTTCACACACTGTATTGTCAGGGGATGATGCTGGGGGGTTGTCCTTGCCAGCAGATCACCTCACTTTTTTTTATACACCGTTTGTATCACCTCCCCCGTTTAACCGAGACTTCCAAAACGCGCGACGTGATGATGCAACTTTCCCCCCCGGGAGAGAGAGAGAGAGGCGTTCGCCCCAGGCCAGCAGCGACGGCGCGGGCAGATTGTAAATTCACGAGGCGCAGAATCAGCAGTGTCGCAGGGGCCCCGACAGCACAGAATGGATTATTCAGCCCAAGGGCTGTTAAATGTCAGGGTTTGAGTCACGGCCACTCGGCGCCCGCCCGCCACTCTTCCGTGATTCGCAGTTACTTAAAACCGACACGGCGTGCGCTTGATACGTATTGCACAAGCAAAAAAATAAATAAATAAATAATATAAAATAATAATAATAATAATAATAATAATAATAATAATAATAATAATAATAAAATGTTTAAAATGCAGAACGAGAAATCCGCTGAGCCAAATCTTGGGGATGATACAATGAGAGTGATAGTTGTAATACTGTTCATCTACAAATAATGAAATTGGATAATGTGTAGTGATGTGTAATGTGCAATGATGATGATGATGATGATGATGACAATAATAATGATGTTGCTGTAGTTGTGGTCGTCTCTATCATTGCATTACAATTTAATATTGTTGCTATATGTGCTGTGTATTTTTATGGCTCATTTACGATTGAATGTTTGCAGTTTCCCGACGTACTTTATGACTT
>CM045888.1:9006487-9023987 GCA_025169545.1 Anguilla japonica | reverse complement strand
GGGCCAGCGCCAGGCCCAACAGGGCCAGGGAACCGGGGGTCCGCAGGGCGCGCATGCTTCTGGGGGGAGTCTGGCCTGCAGCGGGCGTGACTGAGCTGGACCAGTGTCGGGGGAAGGCGGTGAAGTTCGGAACGGGGTGTCCCGGCAGCCCTTTTTAAAGGCCTTACCTCCCCACCTTCCTCGGGTCACACCGAGGGGCCTGGCTCCTCCCTTCCTCCCGGTAACCGCGGCGACGACGGAATCCCGCGTTCCGGAGTCACTTTACGGGCACGGGGGTCTTGTTGACATTCAGAAGTGCACCACAATAGAAACTATTAGCCCACGCAGGTCCGTCACTTCGCTAATGTAAAATACACACAACCGAAAAATGCCTGCATCACAAAAAAGCCCCTTTGGCCAGGAAGAAAGGTGTGTGGGGGGCCGGAGCAAGAGACAGAACATTCAATTACGAACCAGGTTATTGTCCTTCAAATCTTTTTTTTTTGAGTGGGAGGAGGAGGAGGAGGACAAAAGAGAAATCTCTGCGGCTATTTGCGCAGCCACTAAGAGCCGAACTGAGAGCTTTCCTCTCTGCATCACGTGGCGAGGGAGCCAGAGAGCGGACACCGGACACCAGAAGCACTCGCGCATGCATCCTGCCTGTCTGCTGAGCACACAAAAAAGATTTATTGATTTTTTTTTTTTTTTTTTTGAAGATTATTCAGACAAGTCTGCGATTATACACTGACACAATACACATACGCAGATCGCACAGACCTCCGCATTAATCATTTCTGTTTTCTTGGACTTGCATGATCAAAAAATGGATGAATAAATAAAAAAAAACTGAGTAAGCCTAGAATTAAACAATCGCAATCTACGGCCTATAGGTGTACACAAAAAAATCATGTCTAACTTAACACATTTGTACATGATCACATTGCACATTAGTGCGTATGTATGTATGTATGTATGTACAGTGTATGTACAGTATATGTATGTATTTATGTACAGTGTATGTACAGTATATGCATGTATTTATGTACAGTGTATGTATGTATGGATGGATGGATGTATGTATAGCATATGTATGTATGTATGGATGCATGTATGGAATTATGTATAGCATATGTTTGTATGTATGTATACTTGTATGTACAGTGTAGGTATGTATGTATGTATGGATGTATGCGCATGAGTGTGTATGTGTGTGGGGATGTTCATCTCAGCAAGAGTGTCTACGTGGAGCCATATAATAGTGAAGGTGGGCATGTGTGTGTGTGTATGTGGGTGTGTGTATCTGGATGGGGGGCGACGTGGCTCAGGAGGTAAGAGCAATTGTCTGGCAGTCGGAGGGTTGCCGGTTCAAACCCCGGCCTGGGCGTGTCGAAGTGTCCTTGAGCAAGACACCTAACCCCTAACCCCTAACTGCTCTGGCGAATGAGAGGCATCAATTGTAAAGCGCTTTGGATAAAAGCGCTATATAAATGCAGTCCATTTACCATTTACCATGAAAGATCAGTGTCTGCAGACTGCTGAACTGTGTGTCTCAAACTTTATGTTTTTAATTTCGGCTGACAGCACTTTTTATCATTTTTAATTCCGAAGTTCATCTCTGGCCGGAGGATCAATTTTCCTAATTTGTCGTTCTTCACCGTTCCTGTCGTGGAACAACCTCAGCCTCACAAATTTAATTTCCTGACTGGAATGAGACAGCATCGCTCGAGCACAGAGCGCAGAAGAAACTGAAACTCGCTTTTTAAAATAAAAAAAAATAAAAACGATTTAATGTGATGCTCCGTGGCGGACTTATCATAAATTACACCAGCTAGCGGTGCATTTTCTGACCCCGGGACTGCGTTTCAGAACGCGTCTGTCACGAGCGACACTGTGTCCGTCCACATTAACGGTTTCTCAGCTGCAACGTGGCTTTGGCGTTCATTTGACAAAGACAGTGCACGTTTGTGGCGCTTTGGAGATGACCCCACAATAAATAAAAAAAAGGGGGAGATGTCACGCAGGAGGTCATTGGTTGTCTGTAAATCAGTGGTAACCAACCCCGTCGCTGGAGATCCACCATCCTGTAGGTTTTCACTTCAATCGTAATCTGGCACACCTGACTCTACTGATTGGCAGCTCGAGGAGATCTCCAGCTGTCGAATGAGGCGCGCCCTGTTAGGGCTGGAGTGAAAAGCCGTTGTACAGGATGGTAGATCTCCAGCCCTAACTTGCTGACCTGGCCAATGCTCGCTGGGTGAACTGGACTTTATGGGCCTCGTTCACAATGCATGCGTACGATCACATTTGATCGTAACCTGTGTGTAAGGACGTTTCCAAGAACGTTTCAGCATTCATCTTTTTTTTTTTTCTTACCTGTATTTGCTCATGGCTGTTTCCTTATGCTAATCACATGAACATGGCAACAAATACAATGAGGGCCCCATCACCGTACATTATTTCTGATTTGGAATAAAACACGGCAACACAGACTTCACCAGAGCCCTGGAAGATATGAGTTCCATTTTACCCGTTAAGATGCACATTCTCACCGAGAAGGAAAAAAATAACTGAGAGGCAGGAGTCAAAATGTCTATTTAATTTAAAGTTTAGCGAGAAATTAATTAACAAATTCCGCCATTTAATCAAAAAATAAGAGAATTACTTTCCTCTAAACCTAAACGTAAAAACCTCTGAAGAAAACCTGTGCAGAATAATTGAATTCTTTGTATTTCAGGACTCGCAGAAAGATCTCACAGAACACTTTGAAAACATAAAATATTAAGCTGAAATTTACAGATAACATGCCACCGCAGTGAACGTACACGAATCCTGTGTGATTTAAGTGCTGTACAGCTGCTAAGAAGGCTCACATTTTTTTAAAATGTCAGATAATTATGGAAATTTAGCAAGATGGTTTATTTATGGACTGACTTATAGTAAGAATATGGTTAGAGTTTTACTGTGTGGTTGGAAGGCAACAATGTGCTATTACACAGTATTTTTCCAAAAATACAATAAACAAATGGTTGTAGTGTCACCTGTGTGGAAAATAGCCTGCTGGAAGTATACGATAGTATAACGTAGCATACCTGATGGATAAATTATGTTCATATAATTGTGCTTCCGATATGCTTAAGTGTACTATTTTTTCCTCATGAGCGTACGGGGATATGCCCTAGCTGAAATAAAGTGTTGTGGAAAAAGCCGTCTGGACACTGTAGCGAAATAAATATTTGCTGTTCAATTACACCACATTACGCTCAGAGTTTTAATTTCACACCCAGCTGAATCGCACACTTGAGATGAGCTGCACTATCATTGCCAGACCAGATCCCGTCCATTCAGCTCTCTACTGCCATCGTGTGGTCATGTTGGAAATGAGACTCTCTGGAGCTGCTTCCTGTTTCTGTAGTGCAGGATTCTTCAGATGCAGTTGTGATAGAAGTGTGTGAGCAAAGTATACGATATGGTCATCACTTTTTATTTTGTCGCTGGTAGGAGGAAATTAGACCCTAACCCTAACCCCCCCCCTTTCTTGCACTACTGTTTCATGCAGACATGGCAGCGACTGATGACGGTTTCCAAGTTTGGCCTCTTCACCGTCTGAGAAACTGGCTTCCTGCACGAGACAAAAACAATATTGTATTTAATACGGCGAGGGACTATGCAGAGCACAATGCAATTCAATACAGGTCTGTACTTAAACTAAAACACAGGACTCTATTGGACTGAAGGCAGGACGGTACATGCAGTGATATATTTCAACAGACCACAGATTTCTAAAACACTTAACACAATGCAATACTGAAGATAAACATAGATGTGTTTATCCAGAGGAGCAGCCTGGAGCAGTGGTCAGAGCAGCAGTGTGAATCAGTGAACAGAGCAGCAGTGTGGATCAATGGTCAAAGCAGCAGTGAGGATCAGTGGTCAGAGCCCCAGTGTGGATCAGTGGTCAGAGCAGCAGTGTGGAGCAGTGGTCAGAGCCCCAGTGTGGATCAGTGGTCAGACAGCAGTGTGGAGCAGTGGTCAAAGCAGCAGTGTGGAGCAGTGGTCAGAGCAGCAGTGTGGAGCAGTGGTCAGAGCAGCAGTGTGGAGCAGTGGTCAGAGCAGCAGTGTGGAGCAGTGGTCAGAGCAGCAGTGTGGAGCAGTGGTCAGAGCAGCAATGTGGATCATTGGTCAGAGCAGCAGTGTGGAGCAGTGGTCAAAGCAGCAGTGCGGAGCAGTGGTCAGAGCAGCAGTGTGGAGCAGTGGTCAAAGCAGCAGTGTGGAGCAGTGGTCAGAGCAGCAGTGTGGAGCAGTGGTCAGAGCAGCAGTGTGGAGCAGTGGTCAGAGCAGCAATGTGGATCATTGGTCAGAGCAGCAGTGTGGAGCAGTGGTCAAAGCAGCAGTGCGGAGCAGTGGTCAGAGCAGCAGTGTGGAGCAGTGGACAGAGCAGCAGTGTGGATCAGTGGTTAGAGCAGCAGTGTGGATCAGTGGACAGATCAGCAGTGTGGATCAGTGGACAGAGCAGCAGTGTGGGGCAGTGGTCAGAGAAGCAGTAGTGTGGAATTTGCTTCTCTTAGTTCTATTGTTAAGAGGCAGACAGACAGACCTGAACTCATTGTCAGGGTCGAGGGAGGCCAGCCAATAGCTGTAAGAGTCCGGGTAGTAGTTGCAGGTGCCGCGTCCGTGGCACTCGATGAAGGGAACCTGCCGGAAACTCTCCAGACAGGAGCCCGGAGAAGCCAATGGCTGCCCAGAGCCTTCAGCCCCGGCTGCCGTTTGCTGTGAGAGAGAGACAGAAAGAGAGAGAGAGAAAGAGGGGAGGGGGAGAGAGAGAGCATCAAATTGCACGCTTTGTTGATTTTCCAAGTGAAAAGTTAACACAACCTCTGCATGGAACAAACCAGAACAGGACACACGTATTTCCGTAAATTGTAATGCACAATTTGAAATGTGTGCCTGTTTAAATGCGCCGCTGTTGTTGTTGTTGTCACGGTCACCGCTTGCCTGGCGCGGACTGATACTAACAGACAGAGATCCAGTGACAAAAAAGAAACGCTTTTCGGGGACAGATCGCCGTCGGTCTCTGCCGTAGGCTTCCGCAGCGTGTGCCCGCATCGAGAGGCGTGGCCAAAGACTCTGTGCGATTTGAGTGGCGGTTCCTACCATGGCGAAGGAGAACCCGGTCCACAGGGAGCCCCAGCCCTGGGGACAGTCCGGGGTTCGAGTGGTCTGGCTGTGGACGGCGATCGTGTTCCTGCTGGTCTCACAAACCGAACACCTGGAAGAAAGGGCCGTGCGGAATGGGGGAGGGAAACTCAGCCCCCTCTCCCCTTTCTGTAGTATCCCCACCATGTCATTTATTCAGTTAAAAAATTACACCTTCAGGATCCCCCAATGCAAACTGAACAGGTATAAGCACTCCTTTGCTCCCCTGTCTATTAAACATTAATTGGCGGTGAGAGAGGAGAGCACTCACAGATACTCAGGCATGAGATGGTAACCACAGAAACGGACTGTTAAAGCATACATCGCTCGTGTTATCTGACCGTGAGAGCAAACATTTAATTTCCGTCGATTCCGGAACATAACCGAAATTCAATTTAATTGACTGAAGGTTCCTCATAGAACGCAGGCACTTTTTTTTTCAGTTAATTGAATATCAGTTCCAGAATAGATTCAGTTGACATGGAAATGACCCCTGACCCCCCGTGGACACGGCCCTTGCCGTAAAAATGCCACTGCACCTGCTGATGAACTTGTGCAGGTCTTCAGCAGGAATTAGCTCCATGCTTCTGGGCATCTCCTCGGCGGTGGAGAGCCAATAGGAGTAGTCGTTTCGGGAGGCGTAGCGACAGGTCCCCTCGATGTCACAGAACAGGAAAGGCATGGTGCTGAAGCGCTGCAGGCAGCTTCCCAGGGTTCCTGAGAGAGACGATGAGGTCATCAAAAGGGGACGCAGAAAATGTAGCCTCGCGCACATGCAAGTGTGTGTGTGTACATATGCGTGTGCCATCTGGGTGTGTGTATGCGTATGCATGTATGTATGAGTGTGTGTATGCATGCTTGTGGCAGTGTGTGTGTGTGTGTGTGTATGAGTGTGTGAGAGTGTGTTTGTGTATGTATGTGTGTGTGAGAGTGTGTTTGTGTATGTATGTGTTTGTTTATGTGTATGTATGTGTATGTGTATGTGTGTTTGTGTATGTATGTGTGTGTGTATGTGTGTTTGTGTATGTATGTGTGTGTTTACGTGTATGTATGTGTGTGTGAGAGTGTGTTTGTGTATGTATGTGTGTGTGAGAGTGTGTTTGTGTATGTATGTGTGTGTGTATGTGTGTTTGTGTATGTATGTGTGTGTGTGTATGTGTGTTTGTGTATGTACCCAGGTCCTGTCCATGCCCCCTGTCATTGGCGTTGATGTAAAGTAGGGAGTATCCGGAGTAGATTTTGGTGCTGCCCGTGGGGCACTGGGGGTCCTGGGCCGTCTGACTGTGCCGAGTGATCAGGAAGCTCTCCGCGCGCGTGGACGGGACCACGCCCCCTGGGAGGCCCCGCTGGCCCTTCCGCCCAGGGGACCCCGTGTACCCCAGCTCCCCTGCGGGGCAAACAGACACCAGGGCTGGGGGGTCAGTTCCATTTCAACAGTCAGGTCTAGAGCTGAACCGAAATAGAGTTCACATGCGCTCGCACAAACACACAAACACGTGCACACACAGATGCACACACGTATACACTCATGCATACACACACATGCGCCTACTCACGCACACACACTCACACATACACGCACACATACACACACACGCATACACTCACACACACCCTCCCACACACACACACACACACACACACACACACACACACACACACACACACATACCCATGCACACACACACATGCTCACACGCCCACACACACACATACACACACACACACACACACATACCCACCCACCCACCCACACACACTCACACACACACAAGCATACACTCACACACACCCCCCACACACACACACACACACACACATACACATGCACATGCACACACACACACACACGCTCACACGCCCACACACACACACACACATACCCACCCACCCACCCACACACACTCACACACACAAGCAGGCTCAATCTTTCACCACAGACACAAAGACCACTAGCACCTCCATCACAGGAGCTCTGTAACTCTCTCTCTCTCTCTGTCACAGAAACGGCACAAACAGCACGCGGATTAGTCGAGCCCACCTGGCAACCCCGACCGGCCTCTCTCTCCTTTCGGTCCTGGAAAACCCGGGTAGCCGGGGCGACCGTGTCTGGAGACTCCCTTGGGCCCGAGGACCCCTGTTTGGGAGGTGGGGGGGGGGGGGGGGGGGGGCAGGGTTACCTCACACGCATCACCCAGACTGCCACGAATTACAGGTGGGATACCCACGTTAATGCAGGGATTTAGCAAGGCTGTAGGAGCACCACACTGGCAGTATGTCACATTTTAAAATACAGAGCAAAATAGTCAGCAATAAATCAACTCTCAGTGAGTAACTTCAAGTACTAAAAAAAAGTTGTTGTTTTAAATGATATTCGTGTGAGTGTGTGTGTGTGTGTGTGTGCATGTTTATGTATGTGTGAGTGTGTGCGTGTGTGTGTGTGTGTGTGTGTGCATGTGTATGTGTGTGTGTGTGTGTGTGTGTGTGCTTGAGTGTGTGTGTGTGTGCATGTGTATGTGTGTGTGTGTGTGTGCTTGAGTGTGTGTGTGTGTGTGTGTCTCCTCCACCTTGAGGTCCTTGTTGTCCTGGGGAACCTGTGGGGCCCTGGGGCCCTGGAAATCCTGGGTCTCCAGTTGGCCCTCGTTCTCCTTTGATCACAATGACTTCCCCCGGAACTGCATATCCCTTTGGGCCTGCAACACAAGAGACACTGCAGGACTCTACATGCACAAGAGAGACACACTGCAGTACTCCATATACACAAGAAACTGAGTAGTACTCTATATACACAAGAGACACACTGCAGTACTCTATATACACAAGAAACTGAGTAGTACTCTATATACACAAGATCCCACACGTGCTCTACATGTAATAAATGCCCATCAGCCTTGTCTATGTGTACTAGACAAACACTACAAGTCTGTATGTAGATCCCTGTGTGCATATGTGATGCCTGGTGATGAACACTATTTTTTATTTATTGATTTATACGTGTCTTCTGTCCGAAGTGTGTGGGACCTCATTGTCTCTCTCCACACAGTCTAGTGGCTGCAACTGTGTTAAATGGGCATTCCTCTGGGTCACATGGTGCAAGGCAACCTTCCCTACCTGGTGGCCCTGGGGGCCCCTTCTCTCCGGTGGGCCCTTTGGAACCAGGATACAAATTGGCATCTCCTCTCTCACCTACAGCAGGACGAAATGTTGGAGGAGCTCTCAAAACTTTTGACTTTAATTTTCCATCCATTACCCGCAGTATGGTGAAATTACGTATGACATAAATTGAGATTATATTTGCTTTATGAATTTTCTGATACGATTCTATATGGATAAAACAATGAGGGAGGGCACATTGCTGGAATTTAGGGCAATTCTGGAGTTTAATTACCGACTGGTCCTGGTTGTCCAGTGAGCCCCATTTCACCTTTGAGCCCAGGAAAGCCGGGGCCTCCCTGTTCTCCCTGTCGACAAACGGATGCATGAGCCAAATTTCCCCTATGGGGCTGTGGAAAATCACCAGGCACTTTCGAGAACACAACCTGTAAGTTCCAGAACATCGGCCACGTGTTCCAGAACATCGACGATGCATTCCAGAATACGTACCGCGTGTTCTGGAACATCAGCTGTGTGCTCCAAGGCAGCGCCCAGCCCCCTCAGACTCACCGGCTGTCCAAGAACCCCAATGTCGCCTCTGTAGCCGTTTGGACCGTCTGGTCCAGGCCGGCCCGCTTCCCCCTTATCTCCTTTATAAGCTTCTGTTGGAGGGCAGGGACCACCGGGCAGGCCTGGTGGTCCCTGTGGTCCTGCAGAAGGGGGGGGGGGGGGGGGGGGGGGGGGGGGGGGGGGGGGGGGGGGTAGTTTAACAGTGAATTACACACAGGTACAGAGAGACAGGCAGCCAGAGATGGGCAGCTCATCATTAACAAAGTGATGCAGTAGTGCAGACGGACAGGTAGAGCCACAGACAGACAGTTAGTGTCAGACACAGACAAGCAGGTAGAGTCACAGAAGTGTCAGACACAGACAGGTAGAGGCACAGACAGGCAGGTAGAGTCAGACACAGACAGGTAGAGGCACAGACAGGCAGGTAGAGTCAAAGACCGACAGGTAGAGTCACAGACAGACAGGTAGAGTCAGACACAGACAAGTAGAGTCACAGACAGACAGGTAGAGTCAGACACAGACAGGTAGAGTCACAGACAGACAGGCAGTGTCAGACACAGACAGGTAGAGTCACATACAGACAGGTAGAGTCAGACACAGACAGGTAGAGTCACAGACAGACAGGTAGAGGCACAGACAGGCAGGTGGAGGCACAGACAGGACGTCTCCTCACCAGGGACTCCAGGACAGCCGTCCGGCCCGGGCTCCCCTTTCGGCCCAAAAGAACAGATCGCATCTGCCCCAGGGTTGCCACGGTAACCAGGACGTCCCCTCAGACCAGGCGATCCTTTTTCCCCCGGGACTCCTGGGAGCCCTGGTGCGTCAGGCCCAGGACTTCCTGGTTCTCCTTTCTGACCTGAGGAGGAAGTGCCCACTCAGACAGGAAGTGTGTGCACGAGAGACAGCGCCTACAGCAGCAACGAAGACTCACCGAGCAGGCCCTTCTCCCCCCGCGCGCCTGGGCTTCCGAGCACCGCCCCTGCAGACAGAACAGCCCTTTATGACCTCATCGGGCATATTTGCACCTGATTCGCTGGACATTTAACGCATCACACAGCCTATGTGAGGAGACGATGCAGAGGGTGCAGAGTAGTGGAAAAGCTGTTGGGCTCCTGACTCGAGTTCAAGTCCCAGGTGAAGCGCTGTCCTGGCACGTCGTGTGTATATTGTGTATATTAATATGCAGGACACGCTCTGCTGTGTAGTGCAACAGAAGCATCACAGCTGGGATTTGAACCTATGTCGGTCAGGTGCAGCGCCGCCCTATTACACATCGCACCCCACGTTCCCCTTCCTCACCTGGCTCTCCCTTCTGTCCCGGGGGTCCCGGAATGCTGTCCTTTCCCTGGTTTCCTTTGAGTCCCTTAGGCCCCGCGATTCCAGGAGTCCCCGGAATGCCTGCGAGGGCACAGTCGCATGCGGAAAAGCACAATTAAAAACCAAGTTTAAGTCACGCAAAACAGAGTCAAAAAAAAATCTCAGTCACAGTCACATAACGCTATAAATACACCTGAATATAGTCATGCAGCCTTCACAGTTACACAAAGCTATACACAACCAAAAATATTTGAACAAAGCCACAAACATTCAAGCATCATTGAGTCACAGTCACATACTGTAATACATCGTAAGACAAAAACTTGAATACGGATTACGAGTCACACATCGTAAAGTGAGGTCATAGTCACAAGAATAAAATGCAAATACACAATTACACTTGAACACAGTGTCAAACCCAAGTCGCGGAAGAAACACACAAGTCACAGTCGCAGAAACGTATACACAGAAGTTAAAGAAAAATCGAAGCACAAGCTCGTTGTTAGGGACGCGGCAGCACAGAGTCAATACCGCGGGCCTGACTGTGACTTGGGCAACAGACCTGGTGGGCCGTATGGCCCCGGAAGCCCCGGTGCACCCTGGGATCCGCTATCCCCCTGCCCTCCGGGGATCCCCTGGGGTCCTGCATTGGGGGGGGGGGGGGGGTAGAGCAAGAAGAGAGAGAGGATGATCCATATCAATCCTAATAACGAGGGAAGTAAAAAAAAAGAGAGATAGAGGGAGATAAGCTGAACCTGGATCTCCGGGGGGGCCTGCGTCTCCTTTGTCTCCAACACTGCCATCAAGGCCAACGACCCCCGGGCTCCCCAAAACCCCCTTTTCACCCTTCACACCATATAAACCCGGATATCCAAGCTCTCCCTGTCCAAGAGAGAGACAGAGAGAGAGAGAGAGAGAGAGGGGTGGGGAGAGAGAGAGACTTTCACTTTCAATTGCTGAAGTGCTGAAACAACAGATTCTGTAGCTTCCAGCTCTACTGTTTCAGGTCTCTGGTTGGCATCCTTATTGTCCTATTGTGTTGGTTGATGCTGGTACCTTCGGGCCAGGTGGTCCTGCTGGACCGGGCCTGCTGACGTTGGGCTCTCCTTTCATTCCTTTGGGTCCACGTACGCCAGGTGCCCCAGGTGGCCCTCCTCCCCCAGGCACACCTGCGGTTCCCTTCTCTCCTTTCAACCCTGGTTAAAATAAATCCCATCACCATTTCTGATAAGGTCTGCCTAAGCCATCATTTCCCTGCACCCTGAGGGTGTGTGTGTGTGTGTGTGTGTGAACTTGTAATACTATCTTTGTGGGAACCAAATGTCCTCACAAGGATAGAAAGACGAGAAAAATTTACCTTTGTGGGGACCTTTTGCTGGTCCCCACAAGGTCAAGAGGCTGTTTTAGGGTTAGGACTTAGGGTTAGGGTTAGGGTTACAATTACGTTAAGGTTATTGTTAAGGTTAGGCATGCAGTGGTTGGGGTTAGGGTTAGGGTTCGATGTTACGGAATCAATGTAGTCAATAGGAAGTCCTCACAAGGATGGCAGTATGAGACTCTGTGTGTGTGTGTGTGTGTACATGTGAGTTTGTGTGAAAATGATGGAGTGTGTGTGTGTATACATATACGTGTGTGAGTGTGTGTTACTGCAAGTATGTTTCTCACCTTGGTGTCCCCCTAATCCACGGTCTCCTGGGGAACCAGGATCGCCAGGTTGTCCAGGAAACCCCCCAAGACCAGGCTCACCTGGAGCACCTGAGTAGAGTCACATACTATCAAATCACATACACATATACACTCACACACTCACTCTCTCTTACACATACTGTACATTCACACACAAACATTCAACCGTACACCGATGCACTCACACACACAGACACAACCACACAAACATCCAAACAGACATATACTGATATACTCATAAGCTCTCACACACATTCTCTCTCTCTCTCTCTCACACACACACACACACACACACACACACACATTTACTCACAAACACAAACATTCAAACATACACTGATGCACTAATACGCACTCATATGCACACACATACTGTAACATACTCTCTCTCTCTATCTCTCTCTCTCTCACATACACACACACACAAACACACAAACACACACTTGTGTGGGAAAAGGGGAAAAGGCAGGGACCTTGTGTGCCATGCCTTCCTGGTGTCCCATTCCTCCCATCTTGTCCACTGGGTCCTGGATCACCTGCATTCCCTTTCAGACCAGTAGGCCCCTGCTGACCTATCAGGGAGCAGCAGAGAGTCAGCAGAGAGTCCACAGACCACACCCACTTATGTAATGAGTAACTGACTGGAGCTGAAACTGACAGTAAATGCTGGTAAACAGGTTGCCTTGGTAACCAAAGGGCCTCATTTTTTAAAAATGAGGCCTTAGGAACGCTTGCAGTACCTGGGGGACCGGGGTCACCTTTATTCCCCACTACAATGCTCTGTGGTCCTGGTATTCCAGGGGGTCCAGCATCCCCCAGGATTCCTGGGCTTCCTCTGGGGCCTTCCAGACCAGAGTGTCCCGGAGACCCTGAAAAATGGACAAATAAACAAAATAGGTGCATCACATTAGCATTGCCATTATAATCTTAAACATGATGACGGTGATGATGATAATGATGATCAGCAGCAGCAGCAGCATCGTCATGGTCTGACCTTTTGGTCCTGGTGGTCCATCATATCCAGGACGTCCATCTGGTCCATATCCAGGGGGGCCTGGGATTCCAGGATCTCCCAAGGGGCCTGGAAATTACAGACAGACAATGCTTTACCTGATCATCTGCCTTGAGAAAACACAGAGTGGTACCAGACCATCTGCTTGAGAAATCACAGAGTAGTACCAGATCATCTGGCTGAGAAATCACATAATAGTATCAGATCACCTGCTTGAGAAATCACAGAGTAGTACCAGATCGTCTGGCTTGAAAAATCACAGAGTAGTACAAGATCATCTGACAGAGAAATCACAGAGCAGTACCAGATCATCTGCCTGAGAAATCACAGAGTAATACTAGATCATCTGCCTTGAGAAATCAGCGTAATACCAGATCATCTGGCTGAGAAATCACAGAGTAATACCAGATCATCTGCTTGGGAAAACACTGACAGAATAATAGCAGATCGTCTGCCTGGGAAATCACAGAGTAATACCAGATCATCTGGCTGAGAAATCACAGAGAAATACAGGATTATCTGGGTGAGAAATCACAGAGAAATACCAGATTATCTGGGTGAGAAATCACAGAGTAGTACCACATCATCTGTTTTAGAAATCACAGACAGAAAAATACCAGCTCATCTTTGTGGGAAATCACAGACAGAGCTTTACCAAATAATCAGCCTAAATCACAAATAACAGCACTGTGGTGACTGGACAGGTGCCATAATTAGAGTCTGTAGCAGCCATTGATCAGTTCTTATGTTACCTGGAAGTCCAGGAAGGCCATCCGACCCAGGGACACCCTTTGACCCAAACGGTCCTAGCCCTCCAGGTAGGGAAACCCCAGGTGGTCCGATCTCCCCTTTGGGTCCAGGCTGGCCGAACCCAGGAAGGCCCGGATCGCCCTTCATCCCCTTCAGCCCTCGAGGTCCTGAGAGAGAGAGGGGGGGCACGAAGAGCAGAGCATGCTAATCCAGTCCAGTGGGTGTAATGACGGTTCTTCACTCTGTAAAACACTCCACTCCATGTTTTATGTGTCACCCGTGCACAGGCAGCACAGTAGCAACTAGCGAGGCACACCTGGTTAATTGTTTTGGAAATCTTTAAAAAGTCATGGGGAACAGCACGTCCATAAACAGTATAAGGAAAAGCTACACGTGTTTGCATGGAAATACCACAGAAGAAGACACAAGCGTAGCATCCAATGGGAGTAGGGCGTGGATGATCGTTATATGAAATATTACATGCATTTAATGTCTTTATTAGTGATTTTGCCCCATCTGTAGGCTGGACTCAGGGCTTGTGGGTGTTAAATATGTTTAAGTGACAGTGACTTACCTGTGAAACCCCACTCTCCTCTCGGCCCAGGAAGTCCCTGCGGACCGGGAAGTCCATTTTGGCAGGGCGCGGGGAGGCCAGGTGGGCCTGTAACACCAGCAACCCCTTTCTCCCCTGAGGAGAGAGTGCAGACACTAGTATGTGTGTGTGTGTGTGTGTGTGTGTGTTTGCATGTGCATTTGTCAATGTGTGTATGTGTGTGCGTATGTGTGGGTGTGTGTGTGTGTTTGTGAGTGTGTGTGCGTGTCCGTGTCCATGTATGTGTGTGTGTGTGTTTGTGTGAGTGTGAATGTGTGTTTGTGAGTGTGTGTGCGTGTCCGTGTACGTGTGTGTGTGTGTGTGTGTGTGTGTGTGCGCGTGAGGATGAGTGCGTCTGCATGTGTATTTAGGCACGGGTGTGCCTGCATGTGTTTCTATGTGTGTCACCTTTCTCTCCAGGTGGACCATCTCGTCCTGGACTTCCAGTAGGGCCAGGAAACCCCCTCTGCCCAAAATCTCCTGGGGCGCCAAGGTCTCCACTCGGACCAAGGGGCCCCGGCCTACCCGGGGGCCCCTGGGGGCCAGACACCACATTGCCCTGGGGACACACAACATGCTCTCTCACTGCACTGTCCTGCCGGAGATCCCAGCCTGCCGGTACAGGACGCACTAAAGAAGAGGAGCCCTTTACAAGCAGTGCCAAGGGTGTGCAGTCCAGGTATGGCAGCCTCACGCTAGGCTGGGTACATGCATTAAAACTACTCATTTCAAACTGTGTAACAATGTACTTCATTTTCACAACACATTTACTGTGTTAGTCAAGTGCTTTTTGGTCATACGGATAGCTATACCAGTAACATACAGTCCAGTATGCAGTCCAACTGGGCATGACACTATACTCTAATATCCTACGATATATCATGAATAGATAGAATATTTGTAAATATAATGATAAATATATGTTACCACGGTGTAATGTACTGTAATGTCTAAACGTGGGCAATACATTGTATTGCCAAGTGAAACTGATACACAGTTCTTTTTTGAACCACACTTGGGGTGCAATGCTGGGTTGTTGGGTTGTCGATTGCTGGGTTGTTTGTTTTATTCCTAGGCCTGGATCACTGAACAGATGTGTATGTGTGTGGCAGTTGGCTCTGACCTTTTCACCCTGGGATCCAGGGAGTCCTGAAATGCCTTGCAGTCCTGGCGCCCCCAACCCAGGAGCACCTGGCTGCCCAGGGAGGGCCTCTGTCACCTGTGGAAACAGGACGTGGATCTGTCACAGGAAGTAAATCTGTCACAGGAAACAGATCTGCCACAGGACACAGATCTGTCACAGGAAGTAAATCTGACACAGGAACACAGATCTGTCACAGGAACCAGATCTGCCACTGCAGCATGCTCATGCAGAAGGCTCCCACACACGCACACACACACACACACATACATACACACATGCACTCATACGCACGCACACACATATACACACATGCACACACACACACACACACACACACACACACACACACAGATGAACATGAATATGCACATACAAACAGACAAACACGCACACACATGCACAAACTCACACAGGTGCACAGATGCAAAGTCACACTCAAACACAGACGAGGATGAAGAAATAAAAGTGAGATTAATTTATAAATAAAAAAATATTGATCACAGCAAAAAAAAAAGTGAGATTCATTTCACGCAGTGGTCTGGCTCATGCAGGAGTTGGCAGCATTGTGAGGTCATAGACATATCAGAGTGACATCATTCTTACCTTTCTCTCCTGGGATAAGTTGGTGTGTTCCGGGAGTGCCTTTTTCCCCCTTATCGCCAGGAAAACCAGGCAAACCTGGCACCCCAGGATAGCCAATACTTATTCCTGCAAGACCAAAAACACATACATACTGCATGAACCCTTACAAAAATGGAATGCACTGCAATACACTGAAACAAAAGCTAGCATCAAGAAATTGCAACGCTTCACATTATATTGTTATTTAAACAGATTATTGCTGTTTGGATATTACAGTTTATTCCAGTTTATTTTTAAAAATCCATGCTAAAAAATGCAGTCACCAGACACTTTCAGCAAATTACAGTATATTCAATTTTTCAGAGGGAAGGCATAGACAGCAGAAGATTCCAGATTTTATCAGACAGACATTTCTTTGTCCAAAGCTGTTATGTTGTGTTAGTTATTACCATAGCGTTCATATGGTTTTTATAATAGTATTCCAATCACAGACCCACCATACCCCAATCCCACTCGGGACCGAAACTTCACTCTTGCACCTACCTGGTGGACCAGGTATCCCTGGGGCACCCCTGTTTCCTTTCGGACCCGGGTCTCCTCTGTTAGTCAAAATATTGCTGGGATCCCCTTTTTCACCTGAGAAAAGAGCAATGGCATCATCTGAGTCTCAGTGCATACGTAGTGAACAATTTTGTGGTGAAAAGTTGGTGAAACGTCGTCTAGGTGCTCAGGTGAACACCCAGCCATATTTGGTTGAAAAGTTTTCTAGCCGACTAGGACGTAGCCAGGCTATATCCAGGTAAGGCCTGAGCTATACTGGAGTTAACCAATCCGTTTTTGTCAAAACACCTCTCAACCTAGATTTGCACCCCTCTAGACATCTAGATTTCTGTTTTTGCTCACTGGGTCATTTAGATTAGCCATCTCACATTCCTAGTCCTGGAGAGTCACAGTCCCTGCTGTTTTTTTTTTTTTCGGTGCATTTCAGCTATGGCTGCAACATTTTGGGGAATGTTCACGAGTCAAAAAGTCATCTGATGTTCCCCCACGTGTAGATCTGCAAACCCTCCCATTCTCAAGGACCAGAGTTTGAGATCTCTGATTAAGAAACCTATAACCACAAGCCATTGAATCCATTACACCACCGAAATTGATTGGATGTCTTCTCAGGTGCGTGTGCATGTGTACCTGAGAAATTCTCAGGTGTGTGTGCTCCTGCTCTTCTCCCACACTCATACCTGGTGCTCCAGGTGTCCCAGGGTGCCCTCTATCCCTTGATTGCCCTTCTGTCCTGGAACACCGGATGGCCCAAAACCTGGCGGCCCTGGGATTCCTGTTAGACCCTGGTTTCCTTGACGACCAAGAGACCCCGGAGCGCCCCGTTCTCCCTTTGGGCCTAGCAGCCCATGCTGAAACATCAGCAGCAAATCACATCCATGTCATAAACACTCCTACAGCTAATCACCACACTACACTACAGTAGTGCCTCAAATAAACAGCCAATCATCACACTTTCTCAGTATTACATAATAATACTACACTACATACTCCAATTTAGCATAAGCACTCTGTGGCACCAAGG
>CM045888.1:8968987-8996487 GCA_025169545.1 Anguilla japonica | reverse complement strand
CACAGACATACCTTCGGTCCAGGTGCACCCCTAACACCCTTTAAAAAAAAAAAAAGAAACATCAGTCATTTGTTTCACTCCAACTGTTGATGTCAGCTAGAGGCAGTGCTGATCGCTGGTATAAACACTCTAGGCAGTTGTGTTTATCATCTCTGGATCACACAATCCACCTTGGTTTTTTGTTTTTTTGGGACACTTTGGGCTCAGTACAGCATCCTTGTTCAGGGCCACCAAAACCGTAGGGCTGGCTCTGGGTAGAGACACTGAGGAACTGTGAACAGTTTCAGATTTACACTCACATTGAAGCACATTGAAAGGGTAACTGGCAAAATACACAGCGCATGAACCAAGGAGCTAAACACAGAGGAGAATCCACACCGAGAAAGACCGTGTGAAGATCCGAAAGCCACGATGACACCCAAAGAAGGTGCGGGCTGACTGATACTGGACGGACGGAGTGTAGCACAGTGGGTAAGGAACTGGGCTTGTAACCGAAAGGTCGCAGGTTCAATTCCCGGGTAAGGACACTGCCATTGTACCCTTGAGCAAGGTACTTAACCAGAATTGCTTCAGTATATATCCAGCTGTATAAATGGATACAATGTAAAAATGCTGTGTAAAAAGTTGTGTAAGTCGCTCTGGATAAAGCGTCTGCTAAATGCCTGTAATGTAATGTAATACTGCATGTGATTGACATATGACCTCCGTGAGTTATCACTGACGGTGCCGACAGACCAGCAGGAGAACAGTCGGGTCCGACAGATGAATCAACGCTTGAATTACAACACTGGCTGACCAACGCACATACAGTAGCTATGACTGACAGCTGAACTTTGATGAATGAGGGGAAACTGTCTTACCGTTGGTCCGTCCATCCGGGATTACCAGGGAGACCAGGATAACCTTTTTCCCCCTGGAGACAGACATATTTGAGAGAACCAGAAGCACACAGGGCACAGACAGGCAGCCATGTATATGTTTTTCCCAGTCAGTGTAGCACGGATAGGTAAATGTGTGTGTCTGTGGAGGGATACAGACTGGTCTGTGGTGTTTATGTGTGTGTGTGTGTGCGAGTGTGTGTGTGTGTGTGCGTGTGTGCGCGTGTGTGTGTGTGCATGCGTGTGCGTGTGTGTGTGCGTGTGTGTTGGGGTTTGGTACAGGGCAATACAGACAACAAAGCTGGCATTAGTGCACCTTTGTCCCATTGCATCCTGGGAAACCTGGAGGTCCCATCTCTCCCATATTTCCTGGCGTTCCCTGCACAGACAGACACACAGACAGATATGACAATCCAGGGTGCAGAAAGGGGGATTTGTGGTGGATGCAGCCGTGGGGAATAATACGTTCACTCACTGGCAACCCTGGAGTTCCAGCAATCCCTGGTTTTCCTGGAGTTCCCTGTTGTAATCAGGAGAAATACAATTACCACACACACACACACACACACACACACATATGCACGCACGTACACACACACTGACAGGGATGATCATTAACATGATCGGCTCTAAAAAAAAGGGGCGTCACCCGTTCGCCTTTGACTCCACGGGCTCCAGGAAGACCGTTGTACCCCTGTAAAAGAGGGACAAAAAAAACAGTTTGCGAACTGACCTTCATACGTACTGCACCCCAGTCAAATCAATGCAAACACCTTTGACCAGCCACGCGGTGCTCACGTGCACGTATAGAGTCGTTCACCTTCAGGCCTGCAGGTCCCACTGGTCCCTCGATTCCCGAAAACCCAATCAACCCACGAGGTCCATCAATCCCGGGGTACCCTTTCTCTCCCTGTAGGAGAAAGAGGAATTATGGGCAGGAGGGCTTGTATGGCTGCCGGTGACAAAGGGACTGACCCTTTAGTCAAAGAGACTTGCTGGTCCTTCAGATAAATCTTCCGGGGATTTGTTACAATTTAAGACCGGTAGGTCACACTGTCTTGTTCCGCTTTCAGGTTGTTTTGACCCAGACAAGTGGAAAACAGGCTAAGGACCAAGGTCAGGATTTATCTGGGGCTGGGAAATGCTCGTCCTTTTTGAGTCCAAGTGTGCAGCGATGTTTAGTAAACGACATGCCAATAGACATGCCAATAGTCATTCTGCACCAGAAACAAACTGATTATAAATCAAGTCAGAATAGACCTGATTAGATAATGAATTATGTTCCGTTATTAATTTTACCAATGGGAGGACTGTCATAAGCAACACTGAAGAAGTCTGGGATGAGACATTATAGAATGCCAACAAGAATCTTCTGCAAAGGAATTCAAACAGTTCCCAACTGTTTGACTGGATAGGGGAGAGGAAGTAGGGTGTGACAAAGATTCTTGGGGATGTGACGGGGTGTTAGATAGGAAATGGAGGGTTGGAGATGTGATGAGGGGGTCAGAGAAATGATGAGGGGGTCAGTAGTGAAATGATGAGGGGGGTCAGTGAAATGATAGAGGATCTGAGAAATGATGGAGGGGTAAAGTGAATCACGGGGGGGGGGGGGGGGGGTCAGAGAAATGGTGGGAGGTCACAGAGATGTGACAGGGGGTCAGACAAATGATGAGGGGGTCAGATAAATTACTTGGGTAAGGGATGTACTGTGGTTGCATTAACCTGCTCACCTTGTCTCCTTTGACTCCTTTACAGTGGCACCTGGACTTCCCATTGCACACGCACTCCTGGAACGGACAGAACGACCGTCAAGGACAACCCAAGGGCAGACCTCCCCCCCCCCCACCCCCCACCCCCAAACCCAGTTCCAAGGTTCTTTCCCACAAAATACATAAATGAGGAATCGCTCCAAACCGGGGAAGACAGAGGGGGGAAAAAAAATGGCGTTTCCCAGGGAAAATAGCTGAAATCGGAAGTCTGTTCTATGTCCAGCCTGCGTAAAAGGATGATGAACGCACAGTAACCACAACTGTGCTCTGGGAGCACAGGTGTCAGTGCTCTTTACCAGTTTACACGAGCCTCCAGCATGTCCATGGCCCCAGGGTTGTGTGTTTAAGCTTTATGGAAAAGGCATTTGAGGGGGTCAAGGTCACTGTCTTACAAACTTGTGGTCTGTTATGCAGTGTGTATGTCAGTGTGTAGTGTGTAGTGCGTAGTGTGTGGTTGGTGATAGGCTGTATGTAGAAGCGTGTGCTATTGGTTGAGGCTGACCTGTGCACTGTACCCTCTGGACCAATAAATTCAGAGAGAGCGTACTGTAAAACACGCCATCAATTATGGCCCCCTTGGCTTATGAAAAAGGCACTTTAGGGGGTCAAATGTCATTGTCTTACAAACTTATGGTCTGGTATGCTAACAGTCTGTAAGTCCAGCGCTAAATCTCTTGACTCTTGTTTGGGGTGAAATAAACAGGCCCAACGCCTGACACCCTGACCAACCACAGAGCCCCGTATGTACTGTACCACACGCTCCCAGTCCCGGGCTTAATGTGACACGCCACAAATGTATGCAATGTATTTGTACACTAACCACATGCATAAAAACATGTAATAATACACTCAAATGTTCTAGCACTTACGCTTCCTGCACGCATGCAGGCATGCGCATTAACTGAGCATCCAGCAATGATGCACATACACACATGTACTTTCTCCCCCACACCTATGTGCACATCAATTGGAAGTATTATCAGAAGTATGTTGTCGGTGCATACACACACTTTTACAGCGATTGCACTTATGCAATATATAAGCGTGAATGAAGTCCTCACAATGCACTGTTTTTTGACACTGCCGGTACATACCGTATGCACGTGAGTATATCTGTGAAACTACAGACTGCACTGCAAATACACACACACACCCTCAGAGACTGCACATATACACACACGTAAATTTGAGAATATGCATACAGTACATATCTCAACTTGAGAATTAGTACTCACGCTCATACACATATGCTGATCATACATGCACTTGCCACCCTAACAGCAACCAAAAAGAAAAGCAGCGTCTTTCAGATGTGCAGGTTCATTAGGCCTAACACTGGAACACCACAAACGTTTCCTGAGCTAGCGAAGTGAGAATAGCCACATAGCTCTTACTTTTGCCTCCAGCGCCAGTGCGCTCAGGACCAGGACCAGAGCGGCGGGCAGCAGCAGGGCTGGGCACCGCGGGCACGCCATCTCATCCGTCCAGCGCCAGCGCAAACCGTCCTTCTTCTGTCCGTACGGTCACCCAAGATCCCCTCTCTCTCTCTTTCTCTCTCTCTTTTTCTCTTTCTTTCCTCTGTCCCTCCGAGACGATTCTTCGCGAGGCGAGCGGCGACGGGGTACTGCGGGAACCGGGGGGAGGGGGGCGATGCCGGGACTAGGGAGCCGGTGGGACGTCCCACGTGCAAGTTGGGAGTTTTGTGCTTATAAAAAAGAAAAAAAAAAAGAAAGAAAAAAGAAAAAAAAAGGGGCGGCGCTACCGCGTCTCTCCTGCAGCCGCGCGCGGGTCCCGCGGATATTTACCAGAGGACGATCCGGAGGGGCGCACGACCGGCAGCGGGACCCCCCTACTCACGAGCCCGAAGGTGAGCCTCCTCAGAACTCTAAACTCAACTTTAAATCATTCAGACCCCTTTAGGACAGTGCGGGGAGAAAGAAAATGATGGGACCGCTGCGTTTGAGTGAAGAGTGCGGGACAAGCTGTGTGAACCGTGTTATTGTATTGCAATGAAGGAAGTTTGAATGGTAGTATTTGATTGGCCACAGGTTCTTCGTGACTTAAGCTGATATATTTTCCTTTTGCTGTTTGAATTGTCACGATGCGATGCACAATTCTACACCATTCTACACCACTGAACATTTACTATACACCATGCACCATTGATTCTATCTTTTTTTTCATCATGTAAGTAGTTCTAATTATCTACAGTACCAGCACTTAGTTCATGTTAATTCAGGTGTTCCTGTGCCATGTTAGTTTGGGTGGTTAGGTTGAATGGCCATTAGGAGAAGCGGTTATGCATCATTTCTGTGGGCACCACAAACTGCACTGGCACAGTAACCCTGGGATGTATTCATGTGGTCAAGTAATACTGTATGTACCCGCTGCAATCACCAGCTTCATTGATTGATTGCTTGATTGATTCCTTCATTCATTCATTCATTGAATGAGCTTGCCTTTGTATCTTTTACAGATCTATTTAGAAGTACTGCAGCGCATGCATTCATTCATTCACCAACTGTTTTTGTTGATTAAAATGTGCCTTAAAACAGCAACTTTACAGATCCTGTAGTAATGTTTTTTTTTTTCTTTTTAGTAGCATTTTTGCATCCAAAAATCTCAAACAACTTATAAAAGATCAAAGGTCAAAATCAGAGCAAAATTTTAACATCTAATGAAAAGATCAGAGTAGAGTAATGAGTACACTTGACTTCAGCATGGAAACTCTGCCGAGGGTGGGGTGGGGGGGGGGGGGGGGGGGGGGGGGGGGGGGGGGGGGGGGGGGGGGGGGGGGGGGGGGGGGGGGGGGGGGGGGCAGGGGGGGCTGTTTGTGAGGTCCCACTAAGTAGTTTCTTCCTCTGATGAAAACTCAGTATCTGCTGTACAATCCAACTTTGACCAGGGGTGTCTGTATTCTGAGTTCAGGTTACAGCACTGTGTGTGTGTGTGTGTGTGTGTGTGGGTGGGAGCAGGTATGTGCGTGTGTGGGGGGTCAAAAGAGAGGTCATTTTTTTAACCCAATATCCCTGTCTGTTTCCTGTGTAAAGCATCTCAGTGTCACTGTAAAAATTTTCAAAAAAGTATTTCCATGCACATGAAATGGAACTGAACTGAAATGAACTGAATTGAGGTCAGAGTGCGTTTGGATGCGGAGGCCCGGGCCTGTCACCAGGACTCAGAGGCAAAGAGGCGTGGCCTGCGGACAGCGGACCGGACTCTCATTGGATGGCTGGGGGGAGGAGAAGCGCCGGCCGCATCAGCTGGTGTCACCTGACCCTGTGGTGAGAGCGTTCCTCCCTTTCCTCCAATCATCAGCCGACCCCTTACCAGCTAAAAACGCGCCCCTGCAAAATTTCACTTCCCGAATGTACGTTTTTACGGGAAAATTAATCGCCTGAACCGATCGTCAAACGTTTGCCGGAAAGAAACTGGCTGCGTAATTACGGAGGGCGTTTAATTAAACAGGGCTGATAAAACAGACACTTGGCAAAATTAATACGCAGATAGCACATTACAGTATAAATGGTCCTCCGAAGCACGATGTTTCTCTCAATAATTTTAATTAATTTCACTTTATTAACAATTAAGCAATTGATTAGGTGGAAAAATTAACAGCAGTCGTCAGCTATCTTTCTATCTTTCAAAGTGGTGGGTAACTGTAGCGTATTTTTTTTATTTTACATTTCAATGCTGCAAGACATTCATCCACATCCGTGGATTAACTGAACACGTGTTTAAATCTCAGTCTCTCTGTGGGATTCCATGGCCTGGTGTACATGTAAGGATTCTTTAAAATGCATGTATTCTGTGGTCTAAATGCTCTTGAAAATGCATTCATTTCCGCAGCACTGCTGTGAGTATGGGCTCAAATTAGTGCCAAAAGTATTTTGTATTTGTAAGCAATTACTTGTGCTTGCAACTTATGCTTCGTGTTTGTACCCTGCAAATAGAACCTGTAAAAAAACGTTGTTTGTGGATATAGATTTTCGTGAGGGGGGACGTTCACGTCTGTAAATTAAAATCTGCATGTGTTTTGTTATCTGAAGTGGTTTATTAACATTTGTGAACAGAAAAGTACGAATGCAAAACACTTCACGTGCGACACTCCCTCTAGGCCTACATGCAACGCACAGTTTACAAGAAGAAAGCTACAGGCAGACGTTTGGCCATAGACATATATACATAGACGCCGCATTGACTTCTTCGGCCCGTTGCTGCGATACGTCAACGTCGCCGCCATATTGGACCAGGCAAGACTGGCCTGAAAACTAGTATAAGTAAACGGGGGAGCTGCGGGTTTTCTGGATAAAAAGCACTATAACGTTTACATTTCTCAACCGATTTCAACGAGTTTTTATATTCAAGGGTTTATGATCTACGTGGAGTACAAAAAAAGTTTTATCTGCAATTACTTAGAATCTCGATAGTTAGGCTGTAATCGCTGCTAGACGCTAAAGAGAGGCGTGTGTATCAACGTTAGGTTTACATGAACTGAATTATTTAGCGTACATGGTGGAAAATTATTCATTGTCATAAGGAATTGCCACAGTCTAAAATCTATCAAAATATAACGAACTATCAAAATCTATATCCACAAACACAACGTTTTTTACTGGTTCAACTTGCAGAGTACAAACACGAACCATAAGTTGCAAGCACCAGTCATTGCTTACAAGTACAAAATACTTTTGTTTCAGTTTCAATTCGCAATGTACAAACACAAACCATAAGTTGCACGCACAAGTCATTGCTCACAAATACAAAATAATTTTGGCACTAATTTGAGCCCATATGTGAGCTCATAGAGAATGTGCACAAATAAACAGCGAATTACCTGTTTCCGTTGAAAGTGGGTTTAAGTGGTGCGATCAGAACCGGTCTGAACGGCTGCAGGGTCAAAGGAGCGTTCACCCATTCATTTGTATACAGAGATGACATATATATACAGATGTGGACATATATGTGTGCTGTCTAGTAGTGGCCTCCATACCCTCCAACAGTGCTCTCCTCTTGTGTAAACCCAGGAAACCAGGAGATAAACAGTTTCAGAGACTTACATGCTGTCACTCAGCTGCGTCCCCATGACGACACCACACTAAAAATGCTTCACAAGTGAGCACTAGAAGCTTGTGGAGCCGCAGATGTAGGAAGCCGGAATCCAGTCATTGGATGGCGGAACAGATACTACAGTGACCCCTTAATTCTATGGTAACCCTTAAGAAGAGTATGTTTTTTTCAAAATTCTAAGTGTTCTAAAACTCCATGGTCATGAATTACCAGTAGTGATTGCTACGCCAGCATTAGAATGTTCAGTTGAGAACATTCTATGCCTGTGGTGAAATCTTTCACTCTTAAAATGGACAGCAGGGCAGTAAAGTGATCAGGGAACTGGGTGTGTAATTATCAGAGTTGCAGGTTCAATTTCTGGGACGGAGGCACTGCACCTGTTAGCAAGGGGCATGTTGCCAGGATTGTTTCAGTAATCATCCACCTGGGTAAACTGCTATTTTTTTTTTTTTTTTACAAAAACCTTGACCTGAAAGCATAATACAGGCTAGAAATCAAATTTCAGAAATCAATGCATTCATATGAGCATGTAAGCTGCAGACTCTGTGCAGACTATAAATCTTGTGTGTTTCCAGTGATGTAAACTAAGAATGCACACGCCCACACATTCCGGTAATCTCTGTATATGGAGGAAATACTGGCACAACATTTAAGTGAAAAGAATAAAAATTGAAAGTAAACATTTATTTTCTTCAACATAAATCCTATTCGTCATTTATGAGGTGTTGCCTTGGCAATGCAGCTGAGTGACAGAGTCTCTGAAAGTGTTTGTCTCCTGGTTTCCTGGGTTTACACAAGAGGAGAGCACTGTGGGAAGGCGGGGAGGCCTCTATTAGACAGCACACGTGCATGTCCACTCTATCTGCACACGAGTGAATGGGGGGACCGTTCCGTGACTGTGCAGCCGGTTCCGACCGGTTCTGACAGTGCCACCTAAACCCACTTTCAACCGACATGGGTAATTCACCCTATTTATGTTTTAACAACAGCTTTTAACAACTCGAGGAGCAGCTGTGAAAATCAGTGTCCTTTTATGAGCATTTAGATTGCAGAATTTATGCTAATTAGGGAGCTCTTATGTCCTTGACACACCCTTGCCTACTGGTAGACTGTGGACTCAGTTTAAGCAGACATGTTCTGGTCCTGGTAATCTGTGGATGCAGACACATTACATGCTAGCTGCCTAAAAATTTAATGAGGGGAATGAGCTGCCAATTGGCACCTGTTACTCAAATATTAACTGTTGCATTGTTAAATTAGGAAAAACGATTTTATTAAAAACACATTGGTAACAATCAGTTTAAAGGCGAGTTCTAATTCCAGCTCAAGAGCAGGATTGCTACTGTAGGACATTTAAGCACTTAAGTAATTGAAAGTCAAAATCAGTCTCTCTCTCTCTCTCTCTCTCTCTCTCTCTCTCTCTCTCTCTCTCTCTCTCTCTCTCTCTCTCTCTCTCTCTCTCTCTCTTTGTCTCATCCAAGTCTTTTCAAGGATTCCATGGCGATACCTTTTTTTTTTTTTTTTAATTGCCTGATCACAAATGCATTCCAATCATTGGTTGACTGGCTTGTTTAATTGGCTGATTGGTTTGTTTAATTGGCTGATTGGTTTGTTTAATTCCTCGCAGGTGGTTTGTACTTTTTCAGCTCTCCCAGCGAAGGGCCAATGGGGTAAGTTCGAACTTCCGAATCTCTGAGCACTGAACAGCCGCTGATTTTAAACATATCTGCAAATAGAAAAGTAGAAGCTCTTCACTTCCATGTCGTAACTGCATTCAAAAGGACAATAAATGCCAGTAGTTGCAGCACTGGAATGTGTTGTATGTATTGGTATTTCACCAATGCATACAAAGCCGAATGCAGCTGCTTGGTATTTTACGCGTACTGTACTGTTTGTATAAAACGTGGTTTATGGCGTTTGTCAGCACGTTGACAGATATTTGTATGAAAGAGCGAGTGCATGGTGAACAGAACCCTCCCTCGGCAGACAGACGCAGAGTATTTTATCAGTAGAACAGATGGACACAGACGCAGTTTGTGTCTCTCTGTGCCCCTGCTGGACTGCAGTTTATGCTGTAGTCGGACACATTTTCTCACGATTTCCAAGGTCACCTATGCTGAATCTCACTTGTGTTACAATAGCAGTACATACACTTATGAGACCTAAAAAAAAAATTTAAAAAAACAATGAAATAGATTGTAGAATACCAAGTGATGTGGTGTGATTGAAAGATTAACTAAAAAAGGCTTCTGGTGATTGGAGGGTGGGGATTTATTTAGGTAGTTCGTAGTCCTATCAAGGATTAACTGTGGATTAAGAGTGGAGTGAGCGGTCATATCAAAAGTGAAAGGGCGGCAGGAAGGGGAACCGCGCCTATACAAAATAATAAATCACTCTTCTCCCACAGTCAAAATATTTAAGCACGATCTGGGCCTGGGGAAATGTAAATATTTCTGAAAAGCAGTTAGTTGTTATTTATGCATTGCAGGAAAAGAGATCTGGAGGACCGTGTTGGGGTGGGGTGGGGGGGGGTGCCTCATTCCGGAATGCGCATCCCCCCCACCCCCCCAAGGCTGCCATTCTCTTAACAGTAGCAACATGATGCCATATTACATGCCATCAAATTCACTGTAGGCTACGGAAGATTTCTGCATGTAACTCTTTTCCTATTTTTCGTGACCCCAAATTTGCCTTGTTTATGGAAATAAATCATGGTTAAATTAGATGCAATGCACTCATCAGAAGCTGATGTAGCCCCATGTCTTGCATTTCCCTGTGTCCCCATTGCTTTGCAATGATAGGAATTTGTTTTGTGATTTAATGGAATGCTGTCTACATTTCACAGCCCAGTCTGTCTCTCTTTGTGAGGTGTGTGAGTGTACCTGTGTGTGAGGTGTGTGTGAGAGTACCTGTGTGTGAGGTGTGTGTGAGAGTATCTGTGTGTGAGGGATGTGCTGTAGTACCTGTGTGTGAGGGGTGTGCTCTAGTTCCTGTGTGAGAGGGGTGTGTGAGAGTACCTGTGTGTGAGGTATGTGCTCTAGTACCTGTGTGTGAGGGGTGTGCTCTAGTACCTGTGTGTGAGGTATGTGTGAGAGTACCTGTGTGTGAGGGGTGTGCTCTAGTACCTGTGTGAGAGGTGTGTGTAAGAGTACCTGTGTGTGAGGGGTGTGTGAGTGTACCTGTGTGAGAGGTGTGTGTGAGAGTACCTGTGTGAGGTGTGTGTGAGAGTACCTGTGTGTGAGGGGTGTGTGAGAGTACCTGTGTGTGAGGGGTGTGTGAGTGTACCTGTGTGAGAGGTGTGTGTGAGAGTACCTGTGTGAGAGGTGTGTGTGAGAGTACCTGTGTGTGAGGTGTGTGTTAGAGTACCTGTGTGTGAGGTATGTGCTCTAGTACCTGTGTGTGAGGGATGTGCTGTAGTACCTGTGTGTGAGGGGTGTGTGAGAGTACCTGTGTGTGAGGTATGTGCTCTAGTACCTGTGTGAGAGGTGTGTGTAAGAGTACCTGTGTGTGAGGGGTGTGTGAGTGTACCTGTGTGAGAGGTGTGTGTGAGTGTACCTGTGTGAGAGGTGTGTGTGAGAGTACCTGTGTGTGAGGGGTGTGTGAGAGTACCTGTGTGTGAGGGGTGTGTGAGAGTACCTGTGTGTGAGGGGTGTGTGAGTGTACCTGTGTGAGAGGTGTGTGTGAGAGTACCTGTGTGTGAGGTGTGTGTGAGAGTACCTGTGTGTGAGGGATGTGCTGTAGTACCTGTGTGAGAGGTGTGTGTGAGAGTACCAGTGTGTGAGAGTACCTGTGTGAGAGGGGTGTGTGAGTGTACCTGTGTGTGAGGTGTGTGTTAGACTACCAGTGTGTCAGCTCTCTGTCACAGTGCTTGTTGGTTGCTGGTTGCAGGGAGAGTTGCTGGAACCCTGCCATGGGAGAGACTGCTCTGTGTGTCAGTGTTTCCCAGCGAAAGGATCTCAAGTAAGTGGCCCTGACCTCACCCTCACCCTCACCCTCACCTTGAGCTCTTAAACCCAGGAACTCCGGAATTCGCTCCTTATCAACCCACTGGGCCAAACAGTCTGTGAGGTTTTATCTGCTAACTGTTGCTTGGGTGAGAGTGTGACAGGGAGTCTTTTTCACAGAAATGTTTGGGTGGAGGATTTTAAGTCCAAAGCCAGATGTTCTGTGTGAGGGTCAGTTTCACAGTAGCGGTATTTTTCAACCCCTGACAGCTCTGCTGTTAAGCTCGTGCAAATACTTATTTTCAGAATGCACCTGCGTGCATTTCTGGCCTTATTTAGTGTGTTTTGTCGCCCCCCTGTGGCTATGTTGAAAACTACAAATAAGAATGAACGTTCTTTTCCTCCAAACTAGTTGTGAATTTTTGAGGTCCACCGTCAGTACAAAATTCAGTTATATCATAGCAGTCTGAGATGTTTTCAGTGAATGGACATGAAGAAAATATGTGTTTTGTTTCTGAGAGCTCATTCCTGTTTGTAATCCGGTATCCTTATCGTCTATACTATCTTCACTCTAGGGTTTTCCGGGACCCCTGGGTCGCCATGGTCCACAGGGGCCTAGGGGCCCACCAGGGCTCCAGGGGCCACAGGGAGAAAAAGGAAGAGCAGGTGTCAGTGGTGATCCTGGGGAAGAAGGGGAAGTCGGGGACGTGGTAAATTTTGTGACGCCTTCATGCCTTTAGATCTTTGTTATTTACTGATTGCCTTTGCTGTTACTATTTGTAAAACAGGAGAGGGGAGCTACATTAATTTCCTTTTATATACTGCTGGGCTTATTTATCGCTATTAATACTTCTTTTTTTGACTTGATCATAAAGTGTAAAAAAGGAACAATGCAAACAGTGCACTTTGTTTTTTTTTTTACAGGCACGTTTGCCACTGCACCTAACTAGTAACTAAAACTTCCATGTAAAAAAATGCCTATCAGCTTAATTTATATTAAATCCAGCCCTGTGAGTCTGCGTGTGAGTATGTGTGTGTGCATGTGTGCGTGCGTGTGTGTGTGTGTGTGTGTGTGTGTGTGTGTGTGTGCTCATTACTGTACTATTACTGAATATGTGCACTGTTTTAAAGGGCATGACTGGGGTCCCTGGGTTTCCTGGAGTCGATGGCGTTCCGGTGAGTAAATGATGTCAAGTTCAGTGATTCCTCTCCCAGACCACATCCCTTTAAGAGCACCTATGGAGGGCTGGAGGCTTTTAAGAGCACATCCCTTTAAGAGGAAATAGGGAGAGGCAGTTTAAAATCAAATCCCCGTAAGATGATGTGATTTAAGGTGATTTTAAGATGACGTCCCTCTATGAGGACATCCCTCAGGGTGATTGTTTTTGAATGTAGTCCCCCCTGTGTGCTGTGTTCCAGGGTCACCCCGGGGCTGGGGGTCTTCCGGGTCTCCCCGGGCGGGACGGCTGCAACACGTCGAGAGGAGACCCCGGTGTCCCTGGGTTTTCGGGGGGGCCCGGGCGTCGAGGGATGGCGGTGAGTGGGAGGGGTGGGACTAGGGAACCGATTGCTGTGAGCGCTTAAATAACAGTACTGCACAGTGGACTGTCACTTCAGTTCCGTGGTAGCGACGGTTGAGGCCCTAAATTAGATTTGTCTGTCAGCCAAACAAACCAACGCCTGTCCCAAACAGAACCGACTCTTACACCCCGCCCAGACCCCTGGGTACCCCTTCCCTGTGTGGTCGCTTCGCCCAGTCTTCGTGCCTGTCTGTACGGCCCCCTAGTGGAGGAATTAGCTTCCTACGGTGAACAGCGCAGAAGAATTATTTGCCTGACAAATGCTGACTGGAGACTCTCCTTTGCAGTCTTCATCTTGGCTCCCATTCCCACCCCCACCCCCATCCCCAGCACAGTTTCACATGAATTCTGTTTATTTATGGTATTTTTATGCTTTTCCTTTTAAGCCTAATGGTAACATTTTACAACAAGGTCACATGAATTGGCATTAACTAATGTAGTGGTGAACATGAATTAATGATGTACAAATGCATTAACAAAGATGTACAGCTTAACTTTTCAGTAGTTAGTAGTTAACAATTACATTAGTTAATGCCAATTCATGGGACCTTATTGTAAAGTGTTACCAGACTAATTATGGATGTAATCTGTATGTATTCAGGAAGTGTATTTTAGTTAATTTTGCTCACATTCAGTACTTTAGTGCATTTTTACCTGCAGCTTTAATAGCGCAGTTAGCACAGCTGGCACTGTTGCTTATGTAAATAAGGTGAATGCACTAGCTCTTAATTGAGCGCAGCATTCTCGTGTATTGGAAGCCGCTTCGCATAGACACATCTGCTAAGCTAATGTGATGTAATGTCATGTAATGTCATGCCATTTTATGCCATTTCATACCGTGTCATGTCAAGTCATGTCATGTAATGTAATGTAATGTGGTGTGTGTGATGTGATGTAATGTCATGTCGTGTCATGTAATGTCATGTCATGTCATATTATGTCATGTCGTGTCATATGATGTCATGTAATGTAATGTAATGTAACCCGCTGCATCTGCAGGGACCTCCAGGGGTGAAAGGTCAGAAGGGGGATCCCATCTATGCCACAGCCTTCGCAGGCCCTCCAGTAAGCCGCCACCGTGACTCTGCTCATGGTCCTTTATCCAGTGCGCTACACTTTATCCGCTATGTTGACCAGTCCGTAACGTCCTGTTTTTATTCTCTTATTTTCTGTGCATTTAAGTGTAATGTGTCTAAAATTTGCTTTGTTATTTAGGGTATTGCTATCTGTCCTCCCTGACCTATGACCTATGACCTCTCTGTGTTTAACAGGGTGATGCTGGACAGAAGGGATATCCTGGTGTGCCTGTGAGTGTGCTGACGTCATCAACACGTGCCACCATCTCTGTCTCAACAAATAAACAAAAAACAAACATCCACAATAAAAAAAATAGTATTTTTAGTTGATATTGTGCCTGTAGTGTCTGTTTGCCTGCCTGATGGTGACCATTCTCTGTTGCCAGGGGCAACATGGTGTTACTGGTCCCAGGGGTCCAACTGGCTGGTCAGGACCAGAGGGGCTGCAGGTGAGTGCTTTGGTCTTCATTTCTGTGAGATGCTGATCCTGATCCTGATGCTGATCCTGATTCTGATTCTGATGGTGATACTGAGGCTGATGCTGATTCTGATCCTGATTCTGATTTAGATTCTGATGGTGATGCCGATTCTGATGGTGATACTGAAGCTGATGCTGATTCTGATCCTGATTCTGATTTAGATTCTGATGGTGATGCTGATGCTGAAGCTGATGCTGATTCTGATCCTAATTCTGATTTTGATTTTGATGGTAATGCTAAAGCTGATTCTGATGCTAATTCTGATGCTGAAGCTGATTCTGATTCTGATCCTGATCCTGATTCTGATGCTGAAGCTGATGCTGAAGCTGATGCTGATGCTGATGCTGATACTGATACTGATGCTGATTCTGATTTTGATGCTGATTCTAATTCTGATGCTGATTCAGCTGCTGATGCTGATCATGATGCTGATGCTGATTCTGAAGCTGATTCTGATACTGATGCTGATTCTGATGCTGATTCTGAAGCTGATGCTGATTCTGATGCTGATGCTGACTGTTTAGTGAAATGTCCTCATGAGCCTCTGTGTGTGTTCAGGGAGTCCCTGGTGTGCCTGGAACAAGAGGAGCACCTGTGAGTCCTCATCGTCCATCACACACACGTGCACACACACACACAAACACACTTACACACAGGCACAGACAAACACACTTACAGCCATACGAATACGTAAACTCACATTTATGAGCATACACGCACATGCGCACGCACACATACACTTATAAGTACACAAACAGTCAAACACACGAGCACACACACACAAGCACAAACACAGATACACACAATTACAAACACACACATTCATATACACACACACTTATAGGCACACACATGCCTGCATAAACACACACACACAGTAGCTGGAGACTAATTGGTAGTCTGTACAGTAGGTGGCACTATCAGACAGAGAGTGTAGTGCAGTAAAGCTGTTAGTGTGTCTGACTGTCTTTCAGGGTGACACAGGCCGGTCACTGCCTGGGCAGAAGGGTGATGAGGTGAGTGACCTAACCGTGTGTGTGTCTGTGTGTCTGTGTGTGTGTGTGTGCGTGTGCGTGTGTGTGTGTGTGTGTGTGTGTGTATGTGTGTATGTGTGTGTGTGTGTGCGTGTGTGTGTGTGTGTGTGTGTGTGTGTGTGTGTGTGTGTGTGTGTGTGTGTTGTGCGTGTGCGTGTGTTCGTGTGTGTGTGTGTGTGTGTGTGATCACATGTCTGTGTTTGTGTGTATGTGTGTGTGTGTTTGATTAATAGGGCTGTGTGTTTCTGCACAGGGAGATCAGGGGATCCCAGGTCCTCCTGGACCCTTCGAGATCGTGGAGCCCCCGATCGAGACATACCAAAAAGGAGACAAGGTGGGGCTGCACTTTGGTAACCATGGTTACTGTTAATACCACCGACCTGTCTCAGATTTCCTTAGATCAGTTTTCCACTTTCAGGGGGAGCAAGGCAGAAAGGGAGAGTGTGGAGTCAATGGCCCTGATGTGAGTATCTGTGTGTGTACGTGTGTGTGTGTGTACATGTGTGTGTCTGCCTGTCTCTGTCTGTCTGTGACTTTCAATGTTTTATTATTGAGGTTCTAAAGTGTGTTCAAGTTCTGCTTGGGTGAGAGCATATGCACATTAATAGAGCCATATTTAGTATGTTTTCTTTGGGATGGTGGGTGTGGGGAGGAAGGGGTTTCTGTACAGACTATTGCGACACTGCTGTGTTCTAGGGACCATATTCACCCCCTGGAGAGAAGGGAGAGAAGGGAGTCATCGGGCTTCCTGGACCGCGGGTAAGAAACGTTTGAGACTTTGCCCTTTTCAGCTCAAAGGGAGTATAGAATATTGTTTCAGGAAATGTGTGTGACCAGTTGAGTTAATTTCAGTGTTATGTGATGTGATTGAAATCGATGTTCACATCTTTCAGCTCTGCAAGGAGGATACTGATCTCTGGAAAATATTTATATTTGTATGACATTTATACTGTATTTATCTGTGTGTTTGCGTGCGTGCGTGCGTGTGTGTGTGTGTGTGTGTGTGTGTGTGAACTGTATTTAACATACCGCATGCCCTACAGGGATTTCCTGGCCCCCAGGGTCACCTGGCTACCCCGGATCACAGGTTTGTTAAAGTGTGTGAAAGTGTGTCCGTTTCTGCATACGTGTGTCCGTGCGTGTGTGTGTGTGTGTGTGTGTGTGTGTCTGGGCGTGTGTGTGTTTGTGTGCACACACACGTTCCTCAGGTTCTGTCTGACTCTTATTCAGGGACCTTCCGGGAACGCCGGACTTCCTGGCCTGATTGGCAACCTGGGCCCAAAGGTGAGGTTTAGCGCCCTCTGCTGGTGGCCAGTTCTCCTGCCACATCCAATTATGAGGACATGGGTGTAAAACTTTACCTTAAATCACTTTTAAGGGCTACATAGGAGACCCAGGACCGAAGGGTAGACCAACCTTTCAGTACATCGATCAAAAAGGGGATGCAGGTGAGAAGAATCACTGCAGTGATCCAAAACTGACCAATAAGAATGTGCCATAAGCGTCACATGGGCAGCGAGGCCGTGGGCATGACTGCCACTGTGTGTTTCTATTTCATGTCATTATTACATTTCAGGAAGTATTGGCTGCATTGGACCTCCAGGACAAGTGGGGGCGCCAGGGGACCCTGGGTGGATTGGCCTCCCAGGACAACCAGGGCAGTCCCTCATAGGTAAGTCCCTCGTTTGCATAATATCCCAGGATTCCGTTTGTTTTGAATCCAAGGATTTCTTTTAGCTGACATCCCAGAATTCCTTCTGATATCCTGAGATTCCATCCCAAGGTGCACCAGCCGTGTGGTAAACAGTTAAAGTGTATACATTGCTCACAGCGGTGGCTTGATGAACTGGCGGTGGAAGGATTAGCCTCTTAGCTAGCTACCAATCAATAGAGCAAAGTGAAGCAGGAGGTGTCTGTCAATTTTATGAGTAATTTATTTAGCACGCAATTTTATTTAAATGTACCCCAGCAGTTTTCACCATGCCACGATTTGCCTCCTCTGTCTGACATCACTTCCTGTGTCCTCAGGTTCACCAGGTCGGCCAGGTGGCCCAGGGTTCCGGGGCCCAAAGGGGGTGAAGGGGGACCCCGGGAGGTCCTACACGGTCCCCATACCGGGACAGCCTGGCCTACCGGGGACCCCAGGGGCCAAAGGACCTCCCGGTCCTCCAGGACCCACAGGTATGCAGTCAAAGCCGGTGTGAGGTCTACCTGCTTCTCTCTCTCCTGACCTTGACCTTCACCGTCGGGCGGCATGGTGGTGCAGTGGGCAGCACTGTGGCCTCAGTGTGAGAAGGTCCCGGGTTGGAATCCCGGCCTGGGCCCGTCTGTGTGGAGTTTGCATGTGCCCGCCATTTCTGTGTGGGTTTCCTCCTCCAAGTACTCTGGTTTCCTCCCACTAACCAAAGACATAGCATCTAAATGGGGGGGGGGGGGTGTTAACAGGTTGTTGCTGTACAAGAACATGCATGAGTCAACCTGTCCTGTGTACATTAAAGTTAGTAACTTTTCCTGAGCCATCCTCATCCTCTTCTCCTTCCTTTTATTAGAGGTAGAGGAGAGGACAGGATCTCACCTTCCACACTTCCCTTTCTTCTCTCCACTCATCCCACCATCTTTCTCTCCTTCCCCTTCTCCCTCCTCCCCAATTGCATTGCTTACCCTCTGGTCAGTATATGATCACCCCCATAACTGAATGGATTGTCCCAGATGAATAAAGCTGCGGTACAGTTTAACTCACAGAAGACCCCCCCCCCCTTGTTGTATTTGTGGTCTCGCTCTCATTTCGTCATGAACTTGGGATGTGCCTGCCTGGCATGATGTCATCACTGTGTCTCAACCTGCCACGGTGTCATCGCTGTGTTCCTCGTCTGGTGTGATGTCATCACTGCGTTCCTCGTCTGGTGTGATGTCATCACTGTGTCTCAACCTGCCACGGTGTCATCGCTGTGTTCCTCGTCTGGTGTGATGTCATCACTGTGTCTCAACCTGCCACGGTGTCATGACTGTGTTCCTCGTCTGGTGTGATGTCATCACTGTGTCTCAACCTGCCACGGTGTCATGACTGTGTTCCTCGTCTGGTGTGATGTCATCATCACTGCCACGGTCTCAACCTGTGATGTCCACTGTGTCTCAACCTGCCACGGTGTCATCGCTGTGTTCCTCGTCTGGTGTGATGTCATCATTGTGTTCCTCGTCTGGTGTGATGTCATCACTGTGTCTCAACCTTCCACGGTGTCATCGTTGTGTTCCTCGTCTGGTGTGATGTCATCACCTGCTGTGTGTCTCTGGCTGAGGGTCTCTTTTGGGTGGGGGCTGAACTTAGATTGTGGAGGTAAGCGATCTGTCCTTCCTGTCCCAACAACTATCCTTAATAATCCTCATTCATTAACATAATCTTATTTTCATTATCATAGTATTACTAGAAGTGTATCACCACCATTATCATATTTTGGCCGATTTCTCTTTTACTGGGTTACCCCTCTGACATCAAATTTGTTTTGAAGCGGGCTGCACGTGTGTGTGTGCGCGTGTGCGTGCGTTTGTGTGTGTATGTGTGTGTATGGGAGTGTGTGTGTATGTGTGCGTGTGTGTGTGTGTGTGTGTGTGTGTGTCACTCTTACTGGTTCTGTGTTCTGCTCCGCAGGGTACCCCTGCCTCCCAGGTCAGCCGGGTGAGCCTGGAGATGAAGGAGACCGAGGCCCACCTGGAGCTCCAGGGGAAAAAGGAAAGAGGTGTGTGTGTGTGTTGTGTGTGTGTGTGTGTGTGTACATGTGTGTGCGTGTGCATGTGTGTGTGTGTGTGTGCGTGTGCATGTATGTGCATGTGCGTGTGTGTGCGTGTGTGTGTGAGGCATGTTTGTGCCTGTCTGAGTAAATGTGCGGTGCATGTGTGAGTGTCTGTCAGTGTGCCATGCATGCATGTGTGCTTGTCTGTGTGTTTATGTGCTGTGACCATGGCCCCTTTGCCTCAGGCTGTGCAGGGGAGTGTTTTTGTGAGGAAGGTGCCCCAGGCCCCGTGGGCCCTCGGGGGCAGCCAGGGCAGCCCGGGGTGCCTGGCAGAGAGGGCAATAGGGGAGATCCTGGCCCCCGCGGGGACGCAGGAGGACCCGGACACCATGTGAGTGAGCCCCTCTTGCCCCTAACACAGTGCTGCTTCTATTACCCGTCATGCATCGTGTCTCATAGTGATGACACGTGTTTCGTGTCTCATAGAGATGACTCATGCATGATGTAACATTCTGATGACTTGTGCATTATGTCTCACAGTAATGACTCATGTATTGTTACTCAGTGATCACTCATGTATTATGTCTCATAGTGAGATGACTTGTGTTTTGTGTCTCCTAGTGATGACTCATGCATTTTGTCTCATAGTGATGATGTTTTTTTGTGGCTTACAGGGAAATCCAGGGTTCCCAGGTGTTCTGGGGTCAAAAGGTCAGAAAGGGGAACCCTATGTGGCACACACTAAAGGTGAGTCACCTTGTAGCTTTGGGAATATAATCTTCCCCTCCCCCCTCCCCCTACACTAAGGGTTCAAGGAGCTTTCCCGGCTATTGCATGTATATAATAAAAATCTAGAGATCCTAGTGGGAGGATGTCTTTCTCTTCAGGGGTGAAAGGTGAGATGGGCTTTCCCGGTCCTAGTGGCACCCCCGGTCTCATGGGAGAAACAGGGGAAGATGGAGCTCCTGGTTTCCCAGGGGACCCCGGACCACCGGTAACGCCACCTGCTGCAGCTCCAACAGGGTTGCGTGTTAGAAGCACACCACTCTTTCCATGGACTCCCCAGATACTCAACGCTGTGCTCTTAGCACTGAAAGGTCTCTTTCCAATGCAAATGGAGTCCAAACAATCTGGCTCATTCTGGCTTGTTTGTAGGTGGGCTGTTTTATGATGTAATAAAGCACTGGAACTTCCAGTAGTTAGGATGGAACACGAAAGTGGAGTATCTGGGGAAGTCCAAAGGGGTCTGTGCTCACAACAAGCTCAGAGGTCAAAGTTCCCACACTCACTTGCCACAGCACAATCACAGACAGAGGTCACATCCCGTGGCCACCACTACAGACAGCGATGGAGGGGTTGGGCTTCTCTGGGTTTGACTGTTTGGTCTCTTAGGGTGACGGTGAACCAGGGTTGCGGGGTGACAGAGGGTACCCAGGACCAGATGGGTTCAAAGGCCCCCCAGGACCCACCGGACCACCAGGCCCTGGGATTGCGGGCCCGGTGGGGGTGCCGGGTCCCCAAGGAGATCCGGGCCCCCCGGGGAGGACAGGGCTCCAGGGAACAAAAGGGGTCAAAGGTAAGGACCCCACCTTTGACACCTTTAGAAAAGTACATTCTTTTCCAACAGAAGGGTATAGGAAATCTGTTCACTTCAATCAAAGGCATGTGTGCAACAATTACTTGGCAAAACCATGTGTAACCAAATACTTAATCAATTACATCCTCTATAGCAGTTCATGAAAGTATGAAATCCCAGGCAAATGACAGGCTTAACATGAGCAGTTAAATTAACGAGCAATAACTGAAACCTCCTTTTCCAATTCACTTTACTTCCTTAGTGCACCCCAGGACGTGAGTTGGGATTTAGCCTTTGGCTGTAGACTGGCCAGAAACGATGGTTTTGACAAAGCCAGCATTGTAACAATGTTTTTTTTTTTTTGGTTTTTTTTTGTCAAACTTGTCAAATTTGCAAATAAAATACCAGAAATGAATTGTTCTGTGTCGGCACGGTACAGGTGACACGCTGCCATGTATAAACCCGAACCCCGGCCCACCGGGACCGAAGGGTGACCCTGGCCCAGCCGGTGAGTGTCCTGTTGGTTTTCGTTTGGTGAATGAGTGCGTGGGATTTGGGGGGGGGGGGGGGGGGGGGGGGGGGGGGGGGGGGGGCTGGAGCAGAGGGACCTGGAACTGTGTCTGCTTCTGGTCAGGTGATCCGGGCATTCCAGGCCTTCCAGGTTTTCCGGGACATTCCGGTTCTGCCGGCCCTAAGGGAAGGAGAGGCGATCCTGGGGACCCAGGAGTAACCACAGGTACCAAGATGAAAAAAAAAAAAAAAAAAAAACCCCATGGGCTACCTGCAGACAGGCCTTACACATGAATGTGTGGCTCTACGGTGTCCTCCATGACGTTTGGGACAAAGACTTCTTTTTTTTTTTTTAATTTGGCTTTGCACTCAAATTTTAGATTTGTATTTAAAGAATTGTCATGTGGTTAAAGTGCCGATTCTCTGCTTTTATTTAAGGGTATTTTTATTCATTTTGGTTTCATGGGTATTTTTATTTGATTGATTGATTGTGTGATTGATTGACTGACTGATTGAGAGATTGATTGACTGGTTTATTGATTGACTAATGAATTGATTGAGTGAGTGAGTGATTGATTGATTAATTGCTTGATTGATTGATCATGCATTCCTCTTGCAGGGGTAGGAGGGGTTCCGGGTGATCCAGGACACCCAGGCCTTCCTGGGGCGAGCCTCCAGGGACCACCTGGGCCACCAGGTCGAAGTGGCCTCCGGGGGCCAAGGGGGCAGCCCGGCGAGGGCAGGGGTGCTCAAGGACCCCCGGGACCTCCAGGGCTACCTGGGCCACCTGGGCCACCTGGGCCAAAAGCAGCTCGTGGCCCTACAGGCCTACCTGGACCAGAAGGTACGGTACAGTGAGGTCATTAAAGGAATGTGGAAAATCCAGGTTCAGAAATTAAAAGTCCTCCTCCAGTGTTTTGTTCCAGTCACCTGGATTTGCTTATTAGCACAGTTCTTCATACAGGAGGAGGAACTAATTGGTGGAATCAGCTGGCTGAGTTCATGGGCAGAAGAAACACATGGCAGGACTTTTACGTTCTGACCCCTGGACTTTCCACCTCTGTTAAGGAGTGATGGCAAAGCCCCCATAAGAACCTTTACTGAGGGGGAATTTTTTTGGGTGCTGGCCACCCCTGTGCTGTGGCGTCTCCTCAGGACCCCAAGGACAGCCCGGCAGAGGGGGTAGGAAAGGGGACCAGGGAGAGAGGGGGGACCCAGGCCCGACAGGTCCCCCCAGCCCCTGCCCAAGCCCCTGCACCGATGAACCTGGGCCCCCAGGCCAGCAGGGCCCCCCCGGGGACAAAGGCTCCAAGGGCTCCCCAGGTGAGCTTTCCTGCTGGGCCAAGCTCTCCAGGTCTGTTTCTGCACTCCCGTTTGACGTTCTCCCAGAGAAATTCAGGGACTGACCAAGGGGATCTCTAGAGAGCTCCTGCACCATTGTGTGTGTCCGTGTGTGAATGTGTGTGTGTGTGTGTGTGTGTGTGTGTGGTGTGTCCAATCATGTATTTCAGCCAGAAAAAAATCCTGTTATTAACCAAGCTGGACAATAAACATTGTAACCCATTGAAGAGTAGGATTTTTTTTTCCTAAGTCAGTGTTCTAGAACTCATTTGCGTTCAGTTGCCAGTAGTGATTGTTACACCAGCATTAGAATGTTCTGTTAACAATCCAATCGCATATTCGTGATCTTGCACCTTAGAGATTTTAACTTGAGTCAAACTGAATTCACTAGGTTATCCTGGAGAGAAAGGCATGCTGGGAGAGGTCGGCCGCCCTGGCAGAGACAGCAAGGGGCCCTCTGGTGACTTGGGTCCTCCAGGGACCCCCTGGGCACCCTGGACCTCCCGGCCCCCCAGGACCCTCTGGGGACCCCGGAAATCTGGGGCAACGCGGGGCTAAAGGTAATGAGAATGTCCCGTACCAGAGTGCACCTTGGCGACATGCTCCGCTGTCGTAGGTGCACTCTCACAGACCCACCGTGTGGCCTCTGCGCACAGAGGAGGAGACCGTGATGTCACCGTGATGTCACAGACGGAGGCTATGTCACCGTACGCGCGCTCTCACGCGGACTGAGATGTCACGTTCGTACAGGTAACCGCGGTCTCCCTGGCAACGCCGGATCTGGTTTACCTGGACAGCCAGGCCCCATCGGACGGCAAGGAAGGAAAGGGGAGCGAGGCATCGATGGCCCTGCTGGGCCACCTGGACCCATGGGGCTGAAAGGGACAAAAGGTAACAGACAACAGCACAGACACACAGACAACGTCAGTGATACATGGCACACACATGCACATCTTTCTTATGCCGTCTGTAAAAAGCACCATACTGATACAGTTGAAGTGAGAAGTGAAGTGAACTATTGACCACTACTACACTCCCATCTTGTTTGAATAGGCAAACACGAATAAGCAGATTTACTTTATTGCCTCGCCCATGTTATTCACCTTAGCCTCTTATTCATTGTTGTTAACTGTGATGTTTACCTTCCTATGTGTTAAACAATGGAGCTTTTCAGCTGAAGACAAAGTACGGTATTTTAACAAAAAACATGCAGTGAAGCTTTTCAAACTAAATTGGACTGATACTAAATACTTTTTGCAAAGGTGAGATTTGCACTCTAAGAAAAGATGTGTTAATATCCAACACACTTTTACGCTACTTTCAACCCATTGTCAAAGTCAAAGTTACTACTTTTTGTGTTTCAAAAATACACAATTTATGTGTTGCGATGGGAGATTTTCACACGGACTGTGCTGAAAGTAACTCTAAATGTGTTGTTCTTGACTAGACACGCAGGTGTGTTAAAAATCTGTTTTGAGGGTGTGCTGAGTGAACTCGTGGGGTGCAGGTTTACGTATCTCACCGCCTCTGTTCTCTCCCGGTAAGGGGCACAAGGCCAAGCTGGGAAGCATGGACACATGAACATGTCCAAAGGGGCAAAGGGGGACCAAATGCGGGGACCACAGGGATTCACTGGTCCCAGAGGTAAGAGCGATTTTGGGAAAGCCGGGGTCCACTTTGTCATCCCCTAAATTGAGGGGTGCGCAACCCTTTTCAGGATTTTGTGCCAACTTCCACTCTTAATTATTTCATGAGCTCGATCGTATCGTGTTCTGACATTTGTATAAAACACCAGCTACAGTTGCAAGGCCTGCAAGTGTTCATTCTTATTTTAGTGTTCATGTAAGTAAATGGAGGCATCCTGTGATTTTTTTTTTTTTTTTTAATTTTGTTTTAGGTCAGAAAGGACAGTCAGGCAGTAGTGGCAAGCCCGGCGGAGACGGGTTGCCAGGTTTCGCTGGGTCGCCAGGTCAACCAGGGCTACCAGGGGCTGGCCCACCTGGCCAACCGGGCCATCCCGGGGTACCTGGAGGCCGGGGGTGCAATGGGTCACTCGGTTTCCCGGGAGACCAGGTGTGTGCAGTGGCTGCCTGTTCTCTCACAGGAGTGGTATACACAAAAATATGCTGTAAATACGCATACGACGTTTTTAAAAAAAAAAAAAAAAAAAAAAAGTGAATATGTTTGACATCAATGTTTTTAAAATGCATTGCAAATCTGAAAGCACGAGTAATTTGTATGTTTACCAGCATATTCTGATGTGTTGCAATATCAATGTGATGTCGATAACACATCTTAGCAGTCCTGTGTCTGTAAGGGTTTGGCCCTCAGTGCTATCCCTGCTGGTGGTTAACTGACAAGGACTCACTCAGGCGGCTACACCTGAAGTGAGTGTTCTTCTTACTGATGGAGTTGGGCTTTTCCCACAGGGTGACCTTGGGCACAGTGGCCCCCCCGGACCCCCCGGTCTGCTAGGGTACTCCGGAATGAAAGGTGAGGAGGCAGAAAGAGGGGACCGACCAGCCCTAACACTGCATGTGGGGGAGGAGACTGGATGGTTTTGGGGAAGGACACTGTGAGGTCATGGAGCTGGTGACTGTGAGGTCATAGAGGATGAGACTGCGAGGTCATAGGGAAGGAGGCTGTGACGTCATGGAGGAGGAGACAGAAAGGTTTTGGGAGAGGGGACCCAGGGATGTAGCATGCATCCTCATTAGCTGGTGAGTCACGTTTCTGTCTTTGATCAGGTGACATCGGAGACTCAGTGAACAATCCGGGGCCACCTGGACTGCCTGGTCCCCCAGGAGATGGAGGAAAACCAGGTGACGGACTCATATTTGCTATATATATATATATATATATATATATATATATATATATATATATATATATTTATATATTTACACTGTTGCACTCACTCTGTAGTAAGGCTAAGCTATGTGTGTCTCTGAGTGCACAGTACCTGTATGTGGTGTGTCTACTGCACATGGTCCACCTGCCCGAGTGTGACCAGTTGTGTCCTCGCTGCAGGTGGTGCGGGTTTGAAGGGTGACAGAGGGGACCCAGGTTTCTCTGGCCTCACAGGGAACAGGGGGAGCCCTGGTCCCAAAGCATGCCTGGCCCACCAGGGCCTCCAGGTAACGTGTGCCCCTGCAGCGTCCCCTACTCCAGTACCCATACCCACCCCTGCGCTGCTCTACTTCCCACATCCCTGCCACTCAGGGGCTGAGAACTGCTGGTTCTCCACCCTCCCTTTACCTGGGAGTGGTGTGAAGGCAGTCTGGCCAATCAGCAACACTCTTTCAGTTAACCCCCTGAAGAGTCAGTCTTTTGGAATGTTTCTCTCAGCGTTCTAGAACTCTGTTGCTTAGATTAGCGGTAGTGATTGTTACATCTGCATTTAGAATGTTCAGTTAAGAACTTCTAGTATATGCTCACTCATAACCATACTCCGTGCTCTCTTGCATATTCTGCTAATCCATGCTTACTTACTTATTCGCCTACTTCATACTCCCCACCATACTCTGTTACTCCACATTTTCTTACTCTCCTTCTTCCTTCTCCACATTCTGTTCTTTGGTGTGTGTGTGTGTGCGTGCGTGCGTACGTGCAGGACCACCTGGTTTCCCAGGTCTGACAGGTGCACAGGGGTATGCCGGCCCAGCAGGGCCACCAGGACCAAGCGGCCCTCTGGGGCCCCCAGGAAACCCTGGCCCCTCAGGTACAGTTCAAACCCTGAAACACAGTTTGATTTGATGGACAGTTGCCTTTTCTTGACCATTGCTTGTGGTTGACACTCTTGAGTGTTACTGTCGATCAGGTGCCCCAGGACCTCCAGGTATCTCTGGTCTGGATGGTCTGAGAGGCGTGAAGGGAGAGAGAGGGAGCAGAGGTGAGTTATCCTGAAACAGGGTGAGTGAACACACCGACAATGCAACATTACATTACACTCATTACGACACATTACACTACCTTGCACATGTCAATGAGCCAAGGCTCCATACGTGTGTGTGTGTGTGTGTGTGCACGCATGTGTGTATGCGTGTGCATATGATTTGCTGATACTGTTACATTTGTTTGGGAGCATTGAGTTCAGTGTGTGGAAGTACCCCTTTCTGCATCATCATCTAGTTTGGATGTTACATTTTTCGGATGGATTTTCAGGCACTTACGTTCTCTTTACCGGTGTGAGTGTGTGTGTGTGTGTGTGTGTGTGTGTGTGTGTGTGTGACAGACGTAACCACCCTTCTGAGGACTCCCCAAACCTCAGAGTCTGATCACTCTCGCTTTCTCAGGCAGTGGTGAGAGGGGCCCCAGTGGACCCCAAGGATTCCCCGGGGACCAGGGACCTAGAGGTAGCCCTGGACCAAAAGGCACATCTCTCTGGGGTCCCAAAGGACTGAGGGGGCTGGAGGGGTCACCAGGTGCGTAAGATTTGACACCCAGCACACCCCAGCGTGATGATTATTTACTATTATACAGCACAGCCCAGAGTAGTGAAGTTTACAATTGTAC